>CM056051.1:64077182-64102182 GCA_029574335.1 Rana kukunoris | reverse complement strand
GGGTTATCCTGGGGGAGTCTGTACTAATGGGGGAGTTGTCCTGGGGGAGTCTGTACTAATGGGGGGTTTGTCCTGGGGGGTCTGTACTAAAGGGGGTTGTCCTGGGGGAGTCTGTACTAGTGGGGGGTTGTCCTGGGGGAGTCTGTACTAATGGGGGGTTGTCCTGGGGGTGTCTGTACTAATGGGGGGTTGTCCTGGGGGTGTCTGTACTAATGGGGGGTTGTCCTGGGGGTGTCTGTACTAATGGGGGGTTTGTCCTGGGTGGGTCTCTACTAATGGGGGGTTTGTTCTGGGGGGTCTGCACTAATGGGGTGGTTTGGCATGGGGGGTCTGTACTAATGGGGGGTTGTCCTGGGGGAGTCTGTACTAATGGGGGGTTTGCACTAATGGGATGGTTTGTCATGGGGGTGTCTGTACTAATAGGGGGTTTGTTCTGGGGGGGTCTGCACTAATGGGGGGTTTATCCTGGGGGGTCGGTACTAATCGGGGTGTTTGTCCTTGGGGTCTGTACTAATGGTTTTTTTTTCCTGGGGGGGTCTGCACTAATGGGGGGTTTGTTCTGGGGTCTGTTCTAATGGGGAGTTTGTCCTGGTTGGGTCTGTACTAATGGAGGGGGGTTGTCCGGGGGGGTCTGCACTACTGGGGTGGGTTGTCCTGAGGGAGGTCTGTAGTAATGGAGGGGGGTTTGTCCTGGGGGGAGTCTGTACTAATGGTGGGGTTTGTCCTGGGGAAGTCTGTACTAATGGGGGGTTTGTCCTGGGGGAGTCTGTACTAATGGGGGGGTTTGTCCTTGGGAGAGTCTGTACTAATGGGGGGTTTGTACTAATGGAGTGGGATTGGTTTGTCCTGGGGGTCTGTACTCATGGGGGGTTGTTCTGGGGCGGTCTTTACTACTGGAAGGGGGTCTGTACTAATGGGGGGGGTGTTTTGTCCTGGGGGTCTGTACCAATCGAGGGGGTGGTTTGTCCTGAGGGGGTCTGTACTAATAGAGGGGGGTCTGTACTAATTGAGGGGGGATGGTTTGTCCTGGGGGGGGTCTGTACTAATAGGAGGTGGTTTGTCCTGGGGGGTCTGTACTGAGGGAGGGGGTTTATACTTAGTTAGGAGTCTGCACTGACGGAGGGGGTCTATACATAGTGGAGGGGGTCTGTACCGAGGGGTGACTATAGGTGGAGGAATGGGGCAAGGAGCAGAGAAGAGGATTGTGGGACTTGTAGTTCGAGGACTGGCAGCCCCACTGTAAAAAAGAAACTGCAGCCCACACGGCATGTTCAGCTGAATGGGAAAGAGAGAGCCAGGAAAGCTTTCAGGAAAGTGCACTCAGGACTCCTGAGGGAGAGAACACCATCAGAGAGAGAACCCCGCTGCCGTGCGCCACCAGAGGGAAAGCCACACAGCCTAGTGCCATCCCTGGCGGAGAAAGGAATGGAGTCATTGCCAGAATACAGATCTGGGCTCTACCCAGTGGAGTATCCATGAGCAATTCAGAGTGAGCTGACTCCTGATCAGAGGAACCGTTGTTGTTGGTCAGGTGAGAGCCGATCGGCCATTATCTACTTATGTCAATAGGAACTGCAGTCTCTGACCATCTCCTGTATTATATCTGCAGTCTCTGACTGTCTCCTGTATTATTTCTCCAGTCCCTGACCGTCTCCTGTAGTATGTCTGCAGTCTCTGACCATCTCCTGTATTATATCTCCAGTCACTGACTGTCTCCTGTAATAGGTCTACACTCTCTGACCAGCTCCTGTACTATGATTGCAGTCTCTGACCATCTCTTGTATCATGTCTACAGTCTCTGACCATCTCCTGTACTATGTTTTGGGGAACTTTCTAACAGTATCAGAGAGGTTCCCCTCCAGGTATCATTAGTGTACGCTCTTCCAGTATTTTCTTTATTGTTAAAAGATCATGGGAGGATCCCAAGGCAACAAATACTTCTTAGAGGAGCATCTCTGTGTTTGAGTGATTGCCATAGAAACATTTGTAAAGGGGAGGAGTTAGTAAGATGACCACGCCCCCTTTGTGGGGGCGCCAGAAATATTTCTGCACCCAGGCGCCTGTGACCCTAGGATCGGCCCTGCCCTTTAAGCTTTGACAATAAAACCTGGAAGCTGGTTGGTTTTTATGCAGAGCCGCACCAGATTTTGCACTCTCCTGTTTTAGTAAATAAGCACTAATTAGTTCATGTTAACAATTCCAAAAAGTCAAGACTTTCATTCATGTCTAAATATACTTTACAGATATTTATACATTATGAAAAAAGCTCATAGTAGGTATATCTTGCATTGTCAGCAAACAGAAAAAAATAAGTCATATCTAAAATGAAGGGAAAGCAGAGGAAGAAACAGGGGGGGCCTACATAGTTTATCTCAGGTATCTGAAATCTTCCTAAGTAGTCTTCTTCCTTACTAACCAGTGGTGACATGGAGTAGTCAAGGATCAGATGTTTTGGAATTCTCTACTTAGGCTTGGGAGGCACCCTCTGTGTGATCAGCAGGGGTTACCATGATTAGCTGCAAGTAGGCTGCCCCCATTGAAAGCAATGGGAGGTTGCAGGCTCCTGCAGCTAATCACCCTCTCATATGTAATAACTCAAGCAATGATCACATGCTGGTGGTCAGCCCTGAACACAGTGCCTGTTAAAATACTTGTTATATACTTGTGTATAAATCCTGAAGCCCTGAGACTGCTGCTGGGCGTGCCATGTTGGATGCGATGTCAGCAGAGCAGCAGACTCGGAGCTGTCACTCAAGTGACACTCTATAGCAGGGGTGTCAAACTGGCGGCCCTCCAGCTGTTGCAAAACTACAAGTCCCATGAGGCATTGCAAGGCTAACAGTTACAAGCATGACTACCACAGGCAGAGGCATGATGGGACTTGTAGTTTCGGAACAGCTGGAGGGCCGCCAGTTTGACACCCCTGCTCTATAGTATTCCTCTTCTCACCTCCTCCAACAGCTACATTAAAAGTTATGTAAAGAGGTGAAGAGAAGGGTTGAGGAGCTTGACCAGCACAGACAATTAGACCCTCCCAGAAGTGGAGAGGGATATGGCAGGCTGACACATTACCTGTTGGAGGCTGACTGGTAAGGTTCCCCCCCCCCCTTTTTTTAACTCGCACAATAGAGTTTTTTTTTTTCTACAAGAGATTCCAAAATTACAATCCAGAGCAAACAATGCAACATATGAAGTGTATGTAAATAGGTACCCATAAGGGCGCATACACACGGAGGGACATGTCCGCTGAAACTGTCCGATGGACCGTTTCCAGCGGACATGTCTCCTCCGGATTTTCATCCGGCGACTTGTACACACCATCGGATCAAAATCCCCGCCGGCAGAGAGTGCGGTGACGTCGCCACGTCACCGCACCGGGAAGTAAAAAACTTCCACGCATGCGTCGCATCCATTCGACGCTTGTGCGGGCAGATATGTCCGCTGGTTAGTGTACTAACCAGCGGACATATTCGACAGACATGTCTCTGGCTGACAAATTTTAAAGCATGCTTTAAAATTTGTCCGCCGGTCAGACATGTCCGCTAGCCCATTCGGATTTGTCCGCTGAACTTGTCCGTCGGACCAGTTTCAGTGGACAAATTTGATCGTGTGTACACGGCCTAAGAGAGCAACATAATGCCACTCAATATGCATATAGGTATGGCAAATGCACATTACAAAAACATGCAACGTGCAAGACTCGCTGCCAAAAAAAAGCATAGGGGCTACTTTGGCACTTTTGTCACATGTAAGGCAAGTGAATAGGCTGCTCTATACTGTCACATGAAAAAAAAAAAAAAAACATCAGACAGAAGGGAATGGGGCCGAAGATCCAACATCTGACTCATTTCTGGGAGTGACAGAGCCAAGTCCAACGCTGTACCCTGTAGGTTACTTTCCACCAGCTCCTAGGTCACTAATATACTTTTTTGTTACGCGGGTGGTTGAGAAGGCATCAAAGTGCAATGGTGGACTGAACAACTGACCCTCCTGTAAGGGTTGATGCAAAAAGATTCTTTAGTCACAATAGTTTTTCAAAAAGGTGCAATTATTTGTAAGTAGGACAGCTTTTTGTTTTTAATTAATTGTCTTATTTTCATGTTTCATTTTTTTGTAACTTAGAAATCTAGTGACAGAGTTGCTTTAACCACTTGCTTACTGGGCACATATACCCCCCTCCTGCCCAGGTGAAATTTCAGCTTCCGGCACTGCGTCACTTTAACTGACAATTGCGCTGTCATGCGACGTGGCTCCCAAACAAAATTGGCGTCCTTTTTTCCCCACAAATAGAGCTTTCTTTTGGTGGTATTTGATCACCTCTGCGGTTTTTATTTTTTGCGCTATAAACAAAAAAAGCAACAATTTTAAAAAAAATCAATATTTTTTACTTGTTGCTATAATAAATAGCCCATTTAAAAAAAAAAAAAACATTTTCTCAGTTTAGGTCGATACGTATTCTTCTACATATTTTTGGTAAAAAAAAAAAAAAAAAAAAATCGCAATAAGCGACTGGTTTGCGCAAAAGTTATAGCACTTACAAAATATTGGACAGAATTATTATTTATTATTTAATATTTTTACTAGTGCGATTTTTATTGAGACTGCGACATTATGGCGGACACATCGAACACTTGACACATTTTTGGCACCATTCACATTTATACAGCGATCAGTGCTATAAATATGCACTAATTATTGTATAAATGTGACTGGCGTTGAAGGGGTTAACACTAGGGGGTGAGGAAGGGGTTAAATGTGTACCTGTATTGTGTTCTAACTGTGGGGGGAGGGGGGTGACTGGAGGAGGTGACCAATGCTGTGTCCTTATGTACAAGGGACATAGATCGGTCTCCTCTCTCCCTGACAGGACGTGGAGCTCTGTGTTTATACACAGAGCTCCACGTCCCTGCTCTGTCATTGTCGATCGCGTGTACCTGGTGGACATCGCGACCGGCAGGCACGCGCATCGGCACCTCAGGGACGCACCGGGCGGAATCCAGGACGTCATATGAAATCCTGTTGGATTTTCAGAGCCACCGTAAGAGCCGTCTTGACAATGGCCCGGGGCTCAAGTGGTTAAGTGCTTGTTTCTTCCAATTTTTTCAAGATAAACAAACAAACATTCTGTTCACCTGGAAATCCTCCTATGCAACCTTTCAGACATTTCTAACATTGTCAATATCTGCATAAGTGGTTCTATAGAAATATCTGTGGGCATATTTAGTAAAGCAAATGGCAATGCACAAAGTGTCTAAACTGAAGAAAGGGGAAGCCTTATTACCTATGACGGCAGCAACAGATATTATCACTGCTCTGTATTGGTACCGAACCAGTGAAGAAGGTGGTAGATGGACACCAACCATACACAAAAAGGTGTGAAGCTGGTCAACCTAATTCACTAAAAATTTTACAAGAAAAACCTGGCAACTTAAATGTGAACAGCAAGGAGAGGGGGACCTTCTCCACAAACTGGAAGGGAACAGAGAACCTAAAGAACTATGTTCCAGTAGTAGGTAGACCAGAATGGGTCCAACAACAGTGATTGCACAGCACACATTCACCTGTTTAAGATGTGAATCAACATGAAAACCCTAAATATAACTAATTTCATATAACACCTCCATGGAGTGGACAGTAGCTCCCAGGACCACCTTTTGAACCAAGGTTCAATGTCACCAAGCCAGTTTGTAAGCGTTCTGTCTCCAATCTTAAAACGACATCCTCTGTACCTAAAGGGCAAGCTATGCAAGATCTCAAAAAGGATCATCAAAATGTCCAGCTACATGGAAAAGTTGGGATACATCTTCATACTAATGAAGACTTCCCTGAGGTTTTAGTAGACTTCTTACCCCAGGCTTGTGGGAGGCAGGAAAGCGAGGCTTAGAATAGCAAGGTGTGTCTACTCCAGAAGTGGGTGAAGAAAATGAAGAGGACTTACTGTAGCTGACCTTTCCCTTGATTTCATGCACTGTGGCAAGTGGACACTATGGCCTCCATTGATATCTCTGAAGATAATGTCAAGGCTATGTCCAAAGAGATGTCAATCTTTGCAAGCCAAGCAGATAAGCTCTCCTTGGATGCAGTTTCTGTATTCCAGCACTTTAGCCAGAGTGCTCTGAGCATTTGTATGGACAATATGTCAATTAGGGAGACAAGTTCAGGAAAAGGCTTTCCACAGGCCATCACAACTGAAATGTAAATTCTCAGACATCTCCACATGCTCAATCAGGAAGGGATCCATTGATGTACTTGAGATATCCATTTTAAAAGGGTTTAAGCCATTCTATGTTCCATTCTAAAAATCACAGCCAGACCAGGGTGAAAGGTGGGGCCCTCTTCTGCCAGAAGAGAGTCGTAAAGAGAAATTCTTTCTGTTGGTCTGTAGAATCCATGAGGGAGGGGATGCCCTCTACTGACTTGCTGGTGTCACTGTTAAGGTGGGTCACTGGTAAATCCACAGTAGGTATAGACCACAGGTTTAAACAAATGGCTTTTAAAAAAACAAAAAACACATTACCTTCTATCCCCATAAAGGACTATCTCAAAGTAAAGGGAAAGACCCGAGACTAGAGACAACAGTCTTAATCTGTAAATGCAAGGTAGTACGTATTGCACCAATAAGGGTCAGAACCACCTCTTTAAATTTAGATCAATAGACGAAGACTGATTCCTTGACGATTGCCTCTGCAGTGAAAAACTGCAGAGGCCGAGATGGTCACTATGTTTGGGAGGCTGGCTGCCTATAAGGACAAATCAGCTGCCTATAAGGACAAATCAGCAATAGACTCTGTGGGGGAAGGTGTAAGAGCATGTTTAGGCACTCTGCGGTTTGAACAGGCGAGGTAGGTTTTTTCCGAGTACAGCTGAAAAGAAAACCTCCATCCTCCTAGAACACTAGAATATCGGTCATAGGAGGGGTTAACCTAGGCTGACTTACTTTTTTTTTTGTTTGCCAGTGTCCAGTCTTACTGTAGACAGCAGCATAACCCAACAGTTTCTTGCATCCCTTAATGGAAGAGAAAAAATATAAAACTGAAGAGACCAGATGGTAGCATGGTATGAGATCATTGCAAGAGAAAGTAGTATTTAGACACTGACATTGATTTCTGCTATTACTGAAGAAGGTGAACTCTAAGAATAGATTAGTTCACAATGTAATAGAGGACAAATGGTAAACAACAACATACCCATGTAGTGAATAGCTAATAAAAATCATCAGGAAAGCTCTATGATCATCATCCTGTTCTTGGCTTCACCACCCATAAAGCATTTAGGCAAATCAAGCCTGAAATAACAACCTAGTAGTGAGGCCAGAATTAGGACAACAGTCCTAAAGATTCATTCTATAATTAAAGAGAAGAAAAAAAAGTCTGCAATGGCTATTCCAATATTTCACTCCGAACTTGTATAGTACTTGTATAGTACTTTATAAATATGGATTGAGTGTATCTTTGCACAATTAAAAACTGATATACATACAGGAGACACAAATTAACATTTTTTTGACCAGACATTGCTGTAGAGCACATGTTTTCCCCAGTCCTTTTCTATCGGGCATCTGATGAACTGTTTCTAATGCAGGAGAACTGTTCCCAAACACACCGGCTCCTTGCAGAAAACCTAAAAATACAACACAGACGCCAATACATACATTCTAAGTGACCATAATGTGAGCTGTAGTCGGGATTCTGGCTGCAATGAATTGCACATCAAGGTCAATTGAGCTTTCTTCATAACTAGCACAGTTTCATTACAGAACATTTTATTCTTTCTTTTTTAAACAAACACACGATAAAACCATAATTATTGCCAACTCATCTTTTGTATTTGACATTAGCTGTATTTTTATATTTCAATGTTTTTATTGAAAGTAAGAAAATATAAAATGGTACAAAATGTCACATATAAAGGACTCGGTATACATAGCAATTTTGTGTGAAGAATAATAGAAGTGGTATAGCACTAAAATGTATTCAACAGTATTTACTGGTTTCAGTTTCTGTCTTTGCACTTACAGTTTCTTTAAAAGAAGTATGGGAATTATTTTTATTAAACATACTTACCTAGGTTGATGCAGCCTTGGTCCGATGCTGCAGCTGTCCCCGGCCGGCTCCAACGCTAAGAACCGAGTGATCCAACATTGCTGATTACTAGGTTCTTGAAGCTCCCCAAACAGAGAGCTGGTGCCTTTCAGTCAGCATTACTCTGCTCTGCCCTCCCACGCTCAATGGAGCGCTGGGCTGTGGAGGGCAAGGGGGTGGGAGCTGCCGGGTGCTGGTCTAGGCACGTGGGCAGATCCCAAATTCATTGCAGCGATCTTGCCGAAGCCTGGACTGCCTCTGACACCAGCAGACAGACTTCAGTCGGCTGTCTGCTGAAAATGTGCAACAGGGGTGCAGAACGAACTTCACTCATGTGACCCACATGAGATTTGGCTGTACTTCTCCTTTAAATATCAATTTTGTCTATAAAATTCTAACAAAACGTCCACCTCTTTTTGTTACTTACAAAATCAAACAAGTTGGTGTGCACAAATCATGACTTTAAAGCTCTGTATTACTCCTGGTGGTTCCCTACTTTCCAGCATACAGTATGTCAGCTACTGCCTCTCTGCCATAAATGAGATAAAACAATTTTTGAGCTGTTCACACTTTACACTCCTCTTAGTCCTACATAAATCAATACTCGGTGTTGCATTAAAGCCAAATTGTGTGAGTGAATTAGATTTTTTTTTAAATCGTAACAGGAAGTCTTCATCTTGCTACTGGAACATACTTGCTTCATACTGTAAGTAGTTGAGGCTAAATGAAGTTTATACAGTGCCGACAACAAGGGCACCACCAAGTCAAAGAAATAGTTTGGACCAGCTTGGCCCAAATAACCATTTAAAGTGCAATCAAAATTGGAGTTAGGCTTTAAAGTGTAAGTAGAGTTCCACACATTACCTTTTATCTATATCTATTCTGAACCCGGGAGCAAGACGGGTGAAGATGGGAACCCACTGCAGCTTTAAGATCTCGGCACGGGAGGGCTTAGGTTTAAGGTAGGATTACCATAATGTGTCAGAGTGTAATGCATACTAGCACATTAAAGCACATAGAGTGTTAAAAAAATAAAAATAACAACCGCTTTAAAAAACATAAGAGCTTCACTATACACTCTGCTGCGCATTTAAAGCGGAGCTCCACCCTAAAGTGGAACTCGCGCTGATCGGATCCCCCCCTCTGGTGTCACGTTTGACACCTTTCAGGGAGGAGGGGGGTGCAGATACCTGTCTAAAGACAGGTATTTGCACCCACTTCCGGCCCAGCATTCTCGGGCAGATTGCGGGCATTTCGTCACCCCCCGTTGTGTGCTGGGAACACTCGGCTCCCAGCACACAGCAATCGCTCATCCTCTGCTGCGAACACCCCTGTGTCCTAATATTAAAAGTCAGCAGCTGAAGTATTGGTAGCGGCTGGCTTTTAATATTTTTTTTTTTGAGCGGACATCCGCTTTAAGAACTAGGATTACAGTTTTTTTACACTGATCTGCCCCCCCCGGAACAATGTACATTGATTGGACAAAGTAGAAAGGTGGCAATATCAAGATCTCCACATCGACCAGAGAGCTCCTTGTATTTATTGAAGAAAATGTACAGCAATCTAAATAGTGGCAGTGACAAGTGAGTCAGTCACCCCTTGGCAAGCCTCACAGTGCAGGACCCAAAAGCTTGTTGCTCTCACTTTATAGCCGTGGCCGAAAGTTTTGAGAATGACACAAATATTTATTTTCAAAAAGGCTGCTGCCACAGTTTTTATGATGGCAATTTGCATATACTCCAGAATGTTATGAAGAGCGATCAGATGAAATACAATTAATTGCAAAGTCCCTCTTTGCCATAAAAAAATAATTAAATGCACCAGGACCATCTTCTACAGTTAATTTAGCTGCGGGATCGGGGCACCACTATTGCAGAGCTTGCTCAGGAATGGCAGAAGGCAGGTGTATGTGCATCTATATGCATAGTGAGACGAAGACCTTTTGAGGATGGCCTGGTGTCAAGAAGGGCACCAAAGAAGCCACTTCTCTCCAGGAAAATGAAAATAAAAATCAGGGACAGACTGGTATTCTGCAAAAAGCACAGGGATTGGACTGCTGAAGACTGGGGTAGTCATTTTCTCCTGAATCTCCTTTCTGATTGTTTGGGGCATCTGGAAAAAAAATAGTGGAGAAGAAAAGGTGAACACTGCCATCAATCCTGTGTTATGCCAACAGTAAAGCATCCTAAGACCATTCATGTGTGGGGTTGCTTCTCAGCCAAGGAAGTAGGCTCACTCACAATGTTGCCTAAAAACAAAGTTTAGTTTAGTGACGAACAATGCCTTTTCCAGCATGATGGAGCACCTTGCCATAAGGCAAAAATTAAAACTAAGTGGCTTAGGGAACAAAACAACTACATTTTGGGTTCATGACCAGGAAGCTCCCTAAATCTAAATGACATTGAGAACTTGTGGTTAATCCTCAAGAGGCGGGTAAAAAAAAAAAAAAAAATATTCTGACAGACTTCAAGCATAGATTGGACTGCCATCAGTCAGGATGTGGCCCAGAAAATGATTGACAGCATACCGGGTGAATTGCAGAAGTCTTGAAAAAGAAGAGTCAGCATAAACGTAATGTATTTGTCAAAAAAAGCTTTTGACGCTTATGAATTGCTTGTAATTATACTTCAGTATACCATAGTAACATCTCAGAAAAAGATCTAAAAACACTGAAACAGCAGATGTTGTGAAAATTAATATTTGTGTCATTCACAAAACATTTGTCAATGGCTGCAGTACTACTAACACTTCACCGATTTTGCAGCTTTCACAGAGATAGCTCAAGTATGAGATAGGCACACTTCCATTGGTCCAAGTTGAATATGTAATAAAAATCACAATTAAGTATATTTAGAATATTTACAGAGTAGGTTGGAGAAAAAAAAAAAGTCATCTCGTTCAACCAATATAAAATAAATAAAACAGGCGAAATGGAAAACCTCCATATACATAATCCTATACCCACAGTTGATCCAATGGGAAGCAAAAAAAAAGGATTTTTAATAACAGCTTACCTGTAAAATCCTTTTCTTGAAGTACATCACGGGACACAGAGCGCATAGTCATTACATATGGGTTATATGGGTACCTTCAGGTGTGGACACTGGTGTAATCAACTTCACAGGAAGTTCCTCCCTATATAACCCCCTCCCACTGAGAGTGCTTTAGTTTTGTAGCAAGCAATTTCTCTGAGGTTACACAATGTTCCCCAAAAAGAGGGGTGGGAGCTCTGTGTCCCGTGATGTACTTCAAGAAAAGGATTTTACAGGTAAGCTGTTATTAAAAATCCTTTTTTCTTTATCGTACATCACGGGACACAGAGCGCATAGTCATTACATATGGGATGTCCCAAAGCAATGCTCCATGAAGGGAGGGAGACCGTAAGGCCAAAAATAGCCAAACAGAAAATATATCAGGAGGTAAAAAATAGCTCCACCAACAGAAAAAAAGGGGGCGTGAACCGGGCCAGAGGATTCTATACTGCTGCCCGTAGGACCGCCTGCCCAAATGCTGCGTCCGTAGCCTTTGCGACGTCCAACTTATAAAATTTAGTAAACGTATGTACGGAAGACCAGGTTGCCGCTTTGCAAACCTGTGCCATAGAGATCTGATGGTGTGCCGCCCAGGAGGCACTCGTGGCCCTCGTAGAATGGGCTTTAACTGATAAGGGAGGTGGAACGCGCTTCAGACCATAGGCCTGAAAAATCAGCTGCTTAATCCACCTAGCCAAGGAAGACTTGGCAGCCGGCTGACCCTTCTTGGGGCCATCCGGGAGAACGAAAAGCACATCTGTTTTCCGAATCTTTTCTGTAGCCTTGAGATAGACCCTCATGGCTCGGACCACGTCCAAAGTATGAAGCAGTCTTTCCTCTCTGGACTGGGGAGTAGGAAAGAAGGATGGTAGGACTAGGTCCTGATTCTAATGAAAACTGGATATGACCTTAGGAAGGAAAGAAGGCTGAGGCCGCAGAACCACTCTGTCCTTATGCAGAATCAGGTACGGTTCCCTGCAAGACAAGGCTGCCAGCTCGGAGACCCTTCTGGCCGAAGCCATAGCCACCAAGAAAACCAACTTTCGGGTTAGCAGCACAAGAGGGATTTCTGTCAGAGGTTCAAACGGCTGCTTTTGTAAAGCTGACAAGACCAGATTTAAATTCCAGGGGCAGAGGGGAGCTCTAATAGGGGGATTTACATGCAAGACCCCCTGCAAAAAGGTTCTCACAAGCGAATGTGTGGCCAAAGGCCTTTGAAACCATATCGATAAGGCAGACACCTGCCCTTTTAGAGTACTAAGAGCCAACCCCTTGTCAACGCCAACCTGGAGGAATCGCAAGATCCTGTCAATAAAAAACTTGCGAGGATGCCCTCCTTGAGACTCGCACCACTCCACATAGGTTCTCCAGACTCTGTAATAGATATTTCTAGAGACTGGCTTTCTAGCCTGAATTAACGTAGATATGACTTGGGCTGAGAGGCCTCTGCCCTTAAGAATTAGGGATTCGGCCGCCAAGCCATCAAATTTAGCTGCTGTGAAGCAGGGTGGTAGATCGGGCCCTGAGACAGCAGATCTGGGCGCAGGGGGAGTGGCCACGGTGCCCCTACTGACATCCTCACGATGAGTGCGTACCAAGCCCTTCTGGGCCAGGCTGGGGCCACCAGGATCACCGGCCTGCGCTCCACCCTGATCCTTCGTAGAAGGCGGGGAATCATCTGTAGTGGAGGGAACGCATACAGGAGAGAAAACTGGTGCCAGGGGCAAACCAACGCATCGGTCCCGTAGGCCGAGGGGTCCCTGGCTCGGGATACGAATTTTCCCAACTTCTTGTTGAATCTTGTTGCCATGATGTCCACATCGGGAACTCCGAATCTTTGGCAAATCTCTTGGAATACCTGGGGGTGAAGAGACCACTCTCCCGGGAGTAACTGTTGACGACTCAAAAAATCTGCTTGAGAATTGTCTATCCCTGGGATGAATACTGCTGAGATGCAGGGTACATGGGCTTCGGCCCATGAAAAAATCAGGTTTACTTCCCTTTGAGCTGCTAGGCTCCTTGTGCCCCCCTGGTGGTTTATGTATGCCACCGCCGTGGCATTGTCGGACTGTATCCTTACTGGCAGACCCTGCAGGGGGAGAGTCCAGGCGACCAGGGCCAACCGAGCAGCCCTGATCTCTAGGACATTGATGGGAAGCAGACTTTCTGCCTCTGACCACTGTCCCTGCTGGGTCCGTTTTCCTAAGATTGCCCCCCAACCTGTTAGGCTGGCATCTGTGGTTACTATTTTCCACGAGATGGGGCAAAAGGTTTTCCCTTTTGATAATTTTTGAGGGATCAGCCACCAGTACAGGCTGCGCCTGACTCCTGGGGAAAGAACTAATGGACGGTCTAATGCCTGTATGGACTTGTTCCAAGCAGAGAGAATAGCTGCCTGCAGAATTCTGGTATGGATCTGGGCATAGGGCGCTGCTTCGAAGGCGGCCACCATCTTTCCCAGCAGTCGCATGCATAGGCGAATAGTCGGCTTCTTTTTGCCTAAGACTATTTGAATCGTTTGAATCAACGACCTGATCTTCTCTTGAGGTAAAAATACCCTCTGGCATTCTGTATCTAACCGAAGGCCTAGATATTCCAACTGTCTTGTGGGTTGTAACCTTGATTTTTCTTGGTTCACAATCCACCCGAACTCTTCTAGATGCCGCACTGTGCGGACTACTGCATGATTGAGGTTGGAAGCTGATCTGTCGATAACCAGGAGATCGTCCAGGTATGCCAGGACCAAGATGCCTTCTGTCCTTAGGACGGCTAGCACCGGGGCTAACACCTTTGTGAATACCCGTGGAGCTGTTGCCAACCCGAAAGGGAGGGCTACGAACTGGTAATGACTTTGATTTATCGTAAAACGAAGAAACTTGTGATGTGCTGGGTAAATCGGCACATGCAGATATGCATCCTTTATGTCTATAGATGCTAGAAAGTCGCCCTGATGCAGGCTGGCTGTCACTGAACGTATGGAGTCCATACGAAAGGTCTGAATCCTTAGAAAGCGATTTAGGCGTTTGAGGTCTAATATAGGCCTGACGTCGCCATTGGGTTTTGGTATAACAAAAAGGTTGGAGTAGAATCCCAGACCCCTTTCTTGGGTTGGTACTTCTACAATTACACCTTGGAGCAAGAGGCGATCCAACGCCTTTACGAGAGAGGCCCTCTTTAACGGGTCGCTTGGAAGACTTGACCCCTGAAAATGAGGAGGGGGGATTTCTCGAAACTCTAGTTTGTAGCCTGAGGCTACTACGGACCGAACCCAAGAGTCGGGAATTCTGGCCCTCCAGACTTCGGAGAAAAACTGAAGTCTTCCCCCCACCCAAGAGAGTGGGGGCGCCCCTTCATGAATCTGACTTGATGACTGGTTTAGCTGGCTTGCGAGACCAGGGCCTCTTGTTTGCCGCGGCTTGTCCCTGTGGGCGGCTATTAACTGCTGAACGCCCGGGAGGCCGTCGATACTGACGGGAAGTCGAAGGGGCCGAGCCTGCAATGGCCTGTCGTTTAAACGTGGGCCCACGCGGTCTTTTCTTGAACGGTAAGGAAGTACTTTTTCCACTTGATATGGTGTGGATATATTTATCTAGGTCTTCCCCGAATAGTCTTCCCCCATGAAAGGGAAACCCTGCTAAAAGCTTTTTGCAGGGTGCCTCTGCTGACCAGTTCTTTAGCCACAAAAGGCGACGCATGTGAACCATCAGTAGAGATGAACGGGATGCCTGTTGGATGGAGTCCTTAATAGCATCTATTGCAAAGCAGAGAGCCCTAGGGAATTCTGCTAATTCATGAGTATGCTGAGCCGGCATGTCCTTTAATATATGTTTTGCCTGATCCTTCAGGGCCTGACAAACACCAATGGCTGCTACTGCTGGCTGAACCATGGCACCTACTGAGGTGAAAGCTGCTTTCAGTAGGGTCTCGAATTTTTTGTCGACCGGATCCTTGAACATATGGACATTTTCAACCGGACAAGTCAGGGATTTATTCACGCAGGAAATGGCCGCGTCCACTGTAGGGAGTGCCCATTTCTTTACATATTCCTCTTCCATAGGGTAGAGAATAGAGAATCTTTTAGGAGGGACAAAGATTCTATCAGGTCGAGCCCAATCCTGGTAAATCACGTTCCGCAGAAGGGGGTGCATTGGAAAAGACGCACAAGTTAATGGAGCCTTTAAAGAACCCAATGAGGATACCTCCGGGGCTACTAGTTCTGGCACTGGAAGTTTAAAGGCAGTGCGAACCATATCTGTCAAAGACTGGATCCATAGGCTCTCCGCTTGAGAGGCCGAAAAATATTCATCTATAGTGGAATTTTCCCTGTCTGAACCGTCGGGACTTGGGTCTGCCTGATCCCCTTGTGGGTCCCGTTCCTCTGAAGAGGAGACCTCCGCATCTGAAAACCCCACACTGGGTGAGGGGGATCTAGCCCGCTTGCTACTTGGGCAAGGACGGGAAAACAACGCAGTTAACCTTTTCTCTAGCCCACTCATGGTGGCTGCTAGCATTTCTTCCGTCACGTAAACGGGAATGGGTGGATCGGGGGCCGCCTCTGCCCCCAGCACCCCCAATGGCTCTTGTACTATGCCACTCGGTGTCCTAACTGGCGAGGGTGGGGCCGTAGAAGCCTGGCCCAAATCCTCTGACCCCGATGGAGACCCCTTTTGCTTTTTGGCACCTTTAGCAGCCTTGGCTGGTCCAGATCCCTTTGGAGCCATTGTACAACCTTGGGTCACCCCTATAGCCAACACCTGACTGTTGCAGCTAGGAGTAACCAATATGAGGGCAGGTATGAGGAAAATGAAAAAGAACTAATTTCTCTCTTTTTCCCTTTTCTTTTTTTTTTTTTTTCAAAAAATTTTTTTTTTTTTTTTTTTTTTTACCCGCCTGGGAGGTGGCAATACTGAGGAAACCTGTGAGTATTGACACACCAATGCCCGTTAGCCGGAGTCCAAGGTAGACTCAGATACTGCTGGATCTAAGGCTGAGTCCCTTTAAGCAAAAAACTTCCTTTTTTTTTTTTTTTTTTTTCTGGTCAATAGTGGACCTAAGTCCTAGACCTGAAGATCCACAAAACCGCCACTAGGTGTCCCTGTGTGGCCAAAAGACCCAGCTGCACGCTCTGTATCCTTTCTTCCTCTGCCTCCAGGAGGGAAAGACCAGCCAGAGAAAAGTTCCTTTAAACAGACCCTGACGCTGCTGGCCCGCCCCCCCCGACGCACGCCGACGCTATAAAAGGCGGCGTGCACGCACACGCGCGCACAATCGCGCGCACCACGCTGAAACCACATGGAGGAAGCAGAGCAGAGGAAACAACATGGACCAGCGTTTAGGCAGCACCAACAGACACCAGGTAAGCACTAATCTTATTGTAGTGCACACATAGCGAGGAAGCTGTCCCCATGGGCTTCCTAAGAAACAGGAGTTTTTACCAGCAATTTCCTCTTAAAAACATGTGGGGTTGCAGTATCAGTGTTAACAGGCAGACCTGGTGTGAGTAGCAAATATATAACTTACACAAGTATACATATATCTACATGTTATCTGGGTAAACATTAGTATCCCATCCTGCCTACACAGACATAGTGGAGATAGTGGCTGATGCACAAGCATACTGTTAGCCAACCCAGAACCCCCAGGGGGATACCTACTGTCGAACCAAGTCCCGCAGGTTCCCTCTTACCTGCTCCACGCCGCAGGGTATTGCAAAATGCAAGAGGCCCAATCTTCCCCCATCTCCGTGGGTATTGTCTTGGACCTTCAGGGACCGGGGTCCTGTGTTAAGGAACCCACACCCCTGGACCTATATAGCATCCTGGCATCAGTAGCGTTTAGTTCTTGGAAGAGACTAAGGCACTGGAGCCCAGAATCCAGCCCTCCAAGGAGAGGCATTATAGGCAAAACCCCACTCCAGCAGGGCCCGGGTACCGTACACCTTGGCTTTGAAGCACTTCAGACGGATCCGGCTAGCTATCCTGGGTCCCGAGACCTCCGAGGGACAGCTAGACGTGACCAACACCTAAGACACTGGCGAAAAAACTAAAGCACTCTCAGTGGGAGGGGGTTATATAGGGAGGAACTTCCTGTGAAGTTGATTACACCAGTGTCCACACCTGAAGGTACCCATATAACCCATATGTAATGACTATGCGCTCTGTGTCCCGTGATGTACGATAAAGAAATAGCCTACAAAGCATGGCTCCATTTGCTCCAACAGGGAAAAAATAAAATGTCCTCCTGATCTCCTGGAAGGCAATTGGATATTCACGAAATCAAGAAGTACTGGTGTTATCACCTTTGAATATTAATATCCATGTAACTGCATTAGTCAGCATTTTTCACACTTGCCTGGAGTTTAAGAAGTTGTAAAGTCAATTGTTTTGCCTGAAAATTAATAGAGGTTTATACTTACCTGCTCTGTGTAATGGTATTGCACAGAGTGTCCGCTTACCGCCTCTTCTATGCTTTTTGCCTTGCTATGGAGGGTGTGCTCCAAGCCGATCTGTGTACATCTATAGATGCACATGGTGTGGCTTGGCCTTGCCCCTGCTCCCTCCTCACAGCATTTAAATGATAGCAGTGGAGCCTATGGGGGAAGAGGAAGAGAGAGCAGCTGCTGCAGAGACGGGCACAGCGCTGGATTGAAAGAGAGTTCAGGTAAGTATTTGGGGGTGGGAAAAGGAACAGGTAGTGGGAAATTTTAAAGAGATGCAAGGCCAAAGCCGTTTTGGCTATACGTCTCCTGTGGGCCATAGGAGTGCACTTGGTTCCACACTCCTGTGACCCAGATTTAGATGTCACAGAGCAGGACCAAGCTCTGCAGGGATCCCAACAATAATGTCGGGGTCTGCCCAGATTCTTGACTGGCAGCTAGCTCCGCTGAGAGCCTGACCCAGCTGCTCCCACTCCCTCTACATTGCGGCGCCCTCTGGGTGTGTTTTTCCCCGCACTGTTCTTTTAATGCAGGGGAGGCAAAAAATGATTTAACTTTATAACCACTTTAATACATGTTTTTGCTTCCACTTTAAGAACTACAATAACCATTGAACTGCAGTTGTGGATCCCTTTTGCTGAGCTCGTATTTGGAGGACACAAAGGGCCACAATGGCCACGCTGCCGGTTTGCAGCTCTACATCTTGTTTGCCTGCAGTGATGACAGATCTGTCAGCCTTTTGAAGCCCTCTGACCGTCGCTCAGGGGAAAGTTATCCGCTGTGCTTATTGAATGGCAAAACAAGTCCGAAACTCTAAGTTTATAAACAGCAATGTTCTGATGTATTAGGATGACATTGGAAACATCTTTCTAATTGCACATTACTGCAGGGGATGAGAATAAAATGTAATTTGTTACAAGAGGTCCATGAAGATGTCGGACGTTTCCGCTGTTTCTGGTCTCTGTGGGGTTAACCTTTTCAGCACAGCTCAGTGTGTCTGTAGGGAAATGTCTATACAAATTAATGTGATTTCTGCATGTCCACCAAATCTATAACCAGGAACTCCGCCAAAAGGGCATTTGGGTGTTGTATCAGCTTGTACATGACTGTCTGAGGTCCAATTTCCAACCCGCTACAGGAAAGATTATGACTGTCTGGCTACAAATTATGAAATCATTTGACATTTGATGCAATGTGCCCTACCCTATAATATTTATTTTAGAAGGGATTTCATTCTAAAGCTTTAGCAGAACAAAGTTATCAAGCGAGACATCATTTTCTGATATTTAATCAGTACAACTAAAATATATGTCCTCCTACAGAGACAACAACCTTGTGCAGGGGACTGAACGTATAAAGTCAGGGCCATCTATAAATACATTTTTTTTTTTTTTTTTTACAGAAAGTCATAGCTGTAAGATAGGTTTAGTCAAAAGAATTTTACTCCAACAAAAATTAGAACTATGAGGTTTTAACATTCTATAAGACAGGACATGAGGATTACTGGATGGGAGTTTTTAGTCCAGAAGAATGGTCCAATGGCTTACAGCAGTGTTTCTCAACTCCAGTCCTCAAGCCCCCCCAACAGGTCATGTTTTCAGGATTTCCCTCAGATGAAAAGGCAGTGAAACTGATCAAATCACCTGTGCAAAATAATGGAAATCCTGAAAACCTGACCTGTTGGGGGGCCTTGAGGACTGGAGTTGAGAAACACTGGCTTACAGGTACGACAATAAAATGAATGAACTGCACAGGTTGTTAAGGAACTTATGAGGCCCCTTGAATGCATTTGCTATTTAATGGAAAAGTAGAACCTAGCCTTTAAAAGCAGGACAACTCTGCATCTAAGCGCCACAAACCAAAAACACTACAGTAAAACCTTGGTTTGAGAGCGTTTTGCAAGACAAGCAAAATTTTTAAATACATTTTGGACTTGCCAACATCAACAAACCAACTATCTTATGACAATCTATACAATACTATATCTGTGAATAACTGTATATGCATCGCTTGTAATGTGAAAAATGTGAATAAACATTTTTCTTGTGAAAAATAAATTTTGACTTGATATACAAGCGATGTCTTGATATACAAGTAGTGTCATGTCACAACTGAGTATAAAAGAGAAGCAATAAAAACAGGCCCAAAATGCACGTCTCAGCGCCAGAGAACCAGGCTGTATCTGAGCTGACAGTTGTCAAAGAAAGTAGATGAACGCAAACTAGATGGAAGCCAGTATCCCAATCTATATAGAGGAATATGGCAATAACAGCAGCTATTTAAAATCCAAGAGTAAACTCATAGAATACATAAATATTAGGTATATTAAAAAACTAAAACTGAGACAAAGGGCCAGATTCACATACAATTGGATTCGCGTAGAGTACCAGAAATACTCCCATGCCGCCGTATTTTACCTGGCTCTACGTGGAATCCCGGTAGATTTTGTCCAGTAAACTACGGCGGCGTAGTGTATTTCTCCCGGCGCAAGCCATCTACGCGAGTAGGGGGCGTGAAGCATTTAAAATAGGCGCGTTCCCGCGGCGATCGAACTGCGCATGCTCCGTTCAGAAATTTCCCGCCGTGCATTGCGCGAAATCACGTCGTTACGTCATTCGTTGTTTGAGTAGCGTCATTTACGGACATTCCTATTCCCGAACGAGTTACGTAAAAAAAAATAAAAAAAAATTAAATTCGACGCGGGAACGACGGCCATACTTAACATGGGCTACGCACCATTAGACCAGCTAATAGCTGGTCTAACAGTACGTAGCAAAAAAATGACGTGAGCGATTGCGAAGACCACTCGTATCTTCGTGGATCGCCGTAAAAAGTCATTTGCATATCCCGACGCTGAAAACGACGCGGACTCCTCCCAGCGGCCGCAAAAATATCGCAGCGTAGATCCGAAGGCTTACGAAGACGTAAGCCTCTCGGATCGAAGCCCGAAGCCGCCGTATCATGGTTTGAGGATTCAAACTAGTGATACGGCGTGCAAAATTTGAAATTACTCCTGTCTAACACCAGTTAGACAGGCGTAATCGCTCTGTGAATCTGGGCCAAAAAGCGCCAAGTAAAATTGGTTAAATGTCCAACTGCATATAGGCTTTAAAGTGATGACGATACAACAAAATATACTAAAGTGATGGGTGCTTGTAATAGGTACGTGGTGAATCCTACACCTTCTCCCAATCTTCACCGCAAGTGAGGCACTCTCCCCTCTGGGGAACTCACCAGAAGGTCAATGTAAATGAGCCTTGAAAGGTTACTTTTCACTAGAATATTCGCCAACACTGCCGGGATCACCGTGGGTTAATACTCCATAAACATATATAAAAAACAAGAAGGCACCAACATAGTGTAATCCTGCTTTTAATATGAATACAAGTACCCCTTTACATAGTAGGTAACCCCTGCTCAAAATGCACATACCGTCAATAAGAAGTTGTTGAGCATGTAAAGATTAAGTGTCTCTGATTGGTAACTAAGTCCCCAGAAGCTTGCGTGTTGTTGCTACAGCGTCAGGACTCCTTCCTGATCTGAGAGAGCCACCAATGGAGCGCACTCGTCACTTCCGGTTTACGGATCATTTAGCGCTGTTTTATCATTTGGACTTTTTGTCTCAGTTTTAGTTTTTTGATATAAGAGAAGCACCTCTAAGTGTAGAAATATGGTTACATTTAATGAAGGTAAAACATTTAGCAACTTATTGCTACACTAATGCCCCGTACACACGATCTGAATATCGTACGACAGATCGTATGACTTTTTTTCGCTTAATAGTCGCAAGTAGAAATTAAATAAGTTATTAAAGTCACGAAAATTCTCGTAGGACAGAAAAACAAAAAATTGGAAGTGATGTCATGTGTTGTAATGTATTTGTATTGTATTTTCAGACGACAACTGTACTGACTAAAACAAAAATCGTACGATCTGGTACCATAAATGGGGAAATTTGCTTTGTTATACAAGTGCTTTGGATTTATTACAAGCACGTATCTGGTACAAATTATACTCGCAATCCAAGGTTTACTGTCTAACTGTATGCATTAAAAACAGAGGTTTTGTTGCAGGCATTTGCAAATACCTGTGTAAGCTGCAGGCCCCGTCAAGGCTCTCTGTGTACTGCAGTCCTACCTATGAATTTTAAAGTTTCCTCAATAGGAGCACAGGTGTGCTAATCAATGGATAAGGGGCAGGTGCACACCAAACACCCAGCGCATAGAAGCAAAGGTGCTGGTGTGCTACCTGACCATGCCCCTACCTATGGCTGGTTTAACAATAAAGAGCACTGGAAAAAAAACGCCTGTGTATATACGAAGATATCACAAAAGAAATACAGGAGTGGAAATGTTCATGCCTTCCAAACACCACCGAACTAGAAGCGGACCACATCAACCCAAGTCAGCTAGTCAATAAATGACAATGCACAATTGACTGTCAATGGTAAATCTGTATATTCATATATACACACACGTGTTTTTTCCAGTGCTCTTTATTGTTAAACCAGCCATAGGTAGGGGCATGGTCAGGTAGCACACCAGCAGCTTACACAGGTATTTGCAAATGCGTGCAACCAAACCTCTGTTTTTAATGCATACAGTTAGACAGGTCAGTTTGGGTTGTTGCTTTTTTGGTTGGTAACTTTGAGCCTGGTTATTATGGAAATATTTTTTATATTTCATATATATTTAATTCCTTTTTGAATAATTGCATATTGCTAAAAACGCATCTCATTTAAAGTCCCCCCCCCCATCTATCTATTTACAGGGATGGAGGCCTGTGGTTGTTTATATTATGCCTCATGTTAAGTCCCAACCTCACCCCCCCCCCTTTTTTACAGGTTTTACTGTATTTCATTAATGCTTAATATTTAAAACGAACCCATCCATCCATGTTTCTATGCTTTATGCTAACATTTCTGGGCTTGGCCATCTTAAATAAAGACAGAAGATTTATGTAGCATTTACTTGCTGGAATCCATCTGCCCTTACCGCAGGCATGAAGGAAGCAGGGTATATTTAGCTAACTCTTCTTCCCTTTCTAAAGACTTCTGGAATGTATTACATCATTTGCCTATGCCTGCAAATCAGAAAGGAACTAAAGAAATGTAAAAAAAAAAAAAAAAAAAAAAAACGTAAATGTGATTACTTTTATATGACAGGTAATCATCGGCTGAAACCCCCCCCCCCCCCCAAAAAAAAACGGTACCAGGATCAAGGTTGTAGCTGCGTGCAATACCATCTTGACGTTTATATAGATACGTTGGATGGATAGTGGTTGATCCGTCACCAACAAATCATCCTATTCTGAGGATTTTTAAAAGATCACATTCATTACAATTACAATCATTACAAGTATTAATAAAAAAAATTATAAAAATAAATGATGGAACCCTCCCTCTCCCAGTACGAGTGCTTGCCTTCCAGTCCTGAACCCTCCCTCTCCCAGTACGAGTGCTTGCCTTCCAGTCCTGAACCCTCCCTCTCCCAATACGAGTGCTTGCCTTTCAGTCCTGAACCCTCCCTCTCCCAGTACGAGTGCTTGCCTTCCAGTCCTGAACCCTCCCTCTCCCGATATGAGTGCTTGCCTTCCAGTCCTGAACCTTCCCTCTCCCAGTACAAGTGCTTGCCTTCCAGTCCTGAACCCTCCCTCTCCCGATACGAGTGCTTGCCTACCATTCCTGAACCTTCCCTCTCCCAGTACAAGTGCTTGCCTTCCAGTCCTGAACCCTCCCTCTCCCGATACGAGTGCTTGCCTTTCAGTCCTGAACCCTCCCTCTCCCAGTACGAGTGCTTGCCTTCCAGTCCTGAACCCTCCCTCTCCCGATACGAGTGCTTGCCTTCCAGTCCTGAACCCTCCCTCTCCCGATACGAGTGCTTGCCTACCATTCCTGAATCTTCCCTCTCCCAGTACAAGTGCTTGCCTTCCAGTCCAAAAACCATAGACAATATAAGTGTAGACCGCATGTGGACAAGGAATCAGCAGTATACCATAGTCCCTCAAAAGGAACAAATGTGAATATCAGAGAAAGGAAAGAAAAAAAAAACAAACAAGAAGAAGGGAAAAAGGGAGATATTTGATGTACTCCTCGATCCAATGGAACACGCCGACACGTGCTTGCCCCCCCCCCCCAAGGTGGAAAGCAAAGGATTATATAAAGCGAAGACCGGCGTCAAGGAGAAAACTCTATGGCATGCCTCAGCTCCCAAATCCAGGTATGTCTATCCACGGAATCACTCAGGAGAGCTGGAAAATATTTCATCCTTTGACATCCTGGATGCTAGTGTGGAGCTCCGTCAAAGAAGGTGGCACCCACTGTTTCCACCGAAGCAACACTAAACATCGTGCCACCGCCAAGGGCGGATCCAGAGTCTAGTCTCGGGAGGGGCACTGCCAGAAAATAAGGTGTTGCTTACAGAACTCAATTAGGTGTCCGATGTGTCCGCTGCAATGTTGCAGTACTGCTAAAAAATCAATGATCCCCGCCATTACTAGTAAAAAATATTTAAATATGAATGCCATAAATCTATCCCATGGTTTGTAGACGATTGTCAGGGACTGCAGACGTGGTACAAGAGATGGTCAGAGACTGCAGACATGGTACAGGAGATGGTCAGAGACTGCAGACGTGGTACAAGGAAATGGTCAGAGACTGCAGACATGGTACAAGAGATGGTCAGAGACTGCAGACATGGTATAAGAGATGGTCAGAGAAGGCAGATATGGTACAAGAGATGGTCAGAGACTGCAGACATGGTACAAGAGATGGTCAGAGACTGCAGATGTGGTACAAGAGATGGTCAGAGACTGCAGACGTGGTACAAGAGATGGTCAGAGACTGCAGACGTGGTACAAGAGATGGTGAGAGACTGCAGACATGGTACAGGAGATGGTGAGAGACAGCAGACGTGGTACAAGGGATTGTCAGAGACTGCAGGCATGGTACAAGGGATGGTCAGAGACTGCAGACGTGGTAGAGGAGATGGTCAGAGACTGCAGACGTGGTACAAGGAGATGGTCAGAGACTGCAGACGTGGTACAAGGAGATGGTCAGAGACTGCAGACGTGGTACAAGGAGATGGTCAGACTGCAGACGTGGTACAAGGAGATGGTCAGACTGCAGACGTGGTACAAGGAGATAGTCAGAGACTGCAGACGTGGTACAAGGAGATAGTCAGAGACTGCAGACATGGTACAAGAGATGGTCAGAAACTGCAGACATGGTACAAGAGATGGTCAGAGACTGCAGACGTGGTACAAGAGATGGTCAGAAACTGCAGACGTGGTACAAGGGATGGTGAGAGACTGCAGACATGGTACAAGGGATGGTCAGAGACTGCAGACGTGGTACAGTAGATGGTGAGAGACTGCAGACGTGATACAAGAGATGGTCAGAGAATGGAGACACGGTACAAGAGATGGTCAGAAACTGCAGACATGGTACAAGA
>CM056051.1:63992182-64072182 GCA_029574335.1 Rana kukunoris | reverse complement strand
GAAGTTACTGCAAAGATCTACAGCCATGATCAGAAAAAGTATAACATGCACACTCTACAAAGCTGGGCTTTATGAATGACCAACCAACAAGAAAAAAAAAAAAACGAATTCTGTGTGCCGTTTGCCAATAGGCATGTGGGACATATTAGCAGGTTATTGAATCATGCGCTTGGAAGCTTGTTGTATGCAGAGAATACTTTACTTTCACGGAGGTTATCTTTATCATGGCTTTACATCATATGGACAGAAAGCGGAACAAGGAGCATATAACTACAGTGCCTTGCAAAAGTATTCGACCCCCTTGAACTTTGCGACCTTTTTGCCACATTTCAGGCTTCAAACATAAAGATATAAAAATGAATTTTTTTTTTGAAGAATCAACAACAAGTGGGACACAATCATGAAGTGGAACGAAATTTATTGGATATTTCAAACTTTTTTAACAAATAAAAAACTGAAAAATTGGGCGTGCAAAATTATTCAGCCCCTTTACTTTCAGTGCAGCAAACTCTCTCCAGAAGTTCAGCGAGGATCTCTGAATGATCCAATGTTGACCTAAATGCCTAATGATGATAAATAGAATCCACCTGTGTGTAATCAAGACTCCGTATAAATGCACCTGCACTGTGATAGACTCAGAGGTCCGTTTAAAGCGCAGAGAGTATCATGAAGAACAAGGAACACACCAGGCAGGTCCGAGATACTGTTGTGGAGAAGTTTAACCACTTAACCCCCGGACCATATTGCTGCCCAATGACCAGAGCACTTTTTGTGATTCGGCACTGCGTCGCTTTAACTGACAATTGCGCGGTTGTGCGACGTGGCTCCCAAACAAAATTGGTGTCCTTTTTTCCCCACAAATAGAGCTTTCTTTTGGTGGTATTTGATCATCTCTGCGGTTTTTATTTTTTGCGCTATAAACAAAAATAGAGCGACAATTTTGAAAAAAAATGCAATATTTTTTTACTTTTTGCTATAATAAATATCCCCCAAAAATATAAAAAAAAACATTTTTTTTCCTCAGTTTAGGCCGATACGTATTCTTCTACATATTTTTCCTAAAAAAAAATCATAATAAGCGTTTATTGATTGGTTTGCGCTAGGATTGTCAAGATACCGATACTAGTATCGGTATCGGGACCGATACCGAGTATTTGCGGGAGTACTTGTACTCGCGCGAATGCTCCCGATGCCTAAATAGAATACTTTTTTTGTATTTATTAACATGTTCTGTGAAAATTCTTTGAGTTTTTTTACTACTGCGTGACAAGCAAATAAAACATTTTTATTAATTTTTCTTGAGTTAGAGTTCTTCATAATTCTAAAGAAAATATCCTTAGTCTGTATTGTGGTTTGAAAACTGTCACATGACATTTAAAAAAAGTATCGGTATTCGGTATCGGCGAGTACATGAAAAAAAGTATCGGTACTTGTACTCGGTCCTAAAAAAGTGGTATCGGGACAACCCTAGTTTGCGCAAAAGTTATAGCGTTTACAAAATAGGGGGTCGTTTTATGGCATTTTTATTAATATTTTTTTTTTTACTAGTAATGGCGGCAATCAGCATTTTTTTTCAGTACTGCGACATTATGTCGGGCACTTCGGACACTTTTGACACATTTTTGGGACCATTGGCATTTTATTAGCGATCAATGCTATAAAAATGCATTGGATTACTATAAAAATGCCATTGGCAGTGAAGGGGTTAACACTAGGGGGCGGGGAAGGGGTTAAGTGTGTTCCTGGGTGTGTTCTAACTGTATGGGGGGTGGCCTCACTAGGGGAAATCACTGATCTTCTGTTCATACATTTTATGAACAGAAGATCAGCGTTTCCCCCGCTGACAGGACCGGGAGCTTTGTGTTTACACACATAGCTCCCGGTCCCCGCTCTGTAACGAGCGATCGCCTGTGCGCGGCGGCAATCGTACCCGCCGGGCATGCGGGCGGGACTCGGGGGTGAGAAGTCTGATCAGAGATGCAGCCAAGAGGCCCATGATCACTCTGGATGAACTGCAGAGATCTACAGCTGAGGTGGGAGACTCTATCCATAGGACAACAATCAGTCATACACTGCACAAATCTGGCCTTTATGGAAGAGTGGCAAAATTGTCCTATGTGTCCGCCATAATGTCGCAGTCACGAAAAAAACAAAAAAAACAAAAAAAACGCTGATCGCCACCATTAGTAGTAAAAAAAATAATATTAATAAAAATGCAATAAAACTATCCCCTATTTTGTAAACGCTATAAATTTTACGCAAACCAACCGATAAACGCTTATTTCGATTTTTCTTCACCAAAAATAGGTATAAGAATACGTATTGGCCTAAACTGAGGGAAAAAAATGTTTTTTTCATATATTTTTGGGGGATATTTATTATAGCAAAAAAGTAAAAAATATTGCATTTTTTTTATAAATTGTCGCTCTATTTTTGTTTATAGTGCAAAAAATAAAAACCGCAGAGGTGATCAAATACCACTAACAGAAAGCTCTATTTGTGGGAAAAAAAGGACGCCAATTTTGTTTGGGAGCCACGTCGCGCAATTGTCAGTTAAAGCGATGCAGTGCCGAATCGCAAAAAGGGGCAAGGTCATTAACCAGCATAATGGTCTGGGTCTTAAGCGGTTAAAATCACATAGCATTGGGCATATCTGTTGTACTTCTGCACTGTTTACTCTGGGCTGATTTCATACTGATCCGCAGGTGCGGTTACCTGCACTGAGTCATAGACTACTGTTATTACCTGTGGGTTTGGTGCACGTTCTGAAAAAAGTGTATGGCAGTGCAGTAAGTGCAGGAAAGCCATTGCTGCACTGCGCTGCACCAGTGAGGTGGATAAACTGCAGCGTATCAGTGTCAAAACAGCCTTAGGTCCCATTCACATGATCAGTCTGCTCAGATAAGCCTGCCACCTCTATGTTGGACTTGTGTGTTAACATCTGCCTAGCTCCATTCAAAAAAAAAAGGGGGGGGGGTGGAATCCATCCCCTTCTATCAGGGAGAATCGGATTAGAGTGCCCATAGAGTATAGCAGACAGTGTTCACACTGCAGAGCGAACACGGACATGTCATCTGCCCAATCTACTCATCGTGGCCTGTGACCGGCCACCAAGTCGCTTAAGTGGCCATCACTTTTCAGAAGGTTGGCTCAGCTTACAGCATGCATACATACAATTTTTTTTTTAGAATAGCCATAGAGCTACAGGCATTGCTCCTGTTGTAGATACATTGGTTAATAGTGTTCTGGACTTGCCAAGCATTTTGCTGTACTAAACTTAGGTATTGTTTCCAAACTGATGGATAAAGTAAAGTACAAAGATCTGGGCAAAGCAGATGTGAAAGAAACACTTCTGCAAACATTTAAAAATTGCAGCCATGACAGTCTGAAACATGCACACTGTAATGAAATCTGCCAAGCATCGGAGACACCATATTGATTTGGATCAAGGCCCAGAACAGATGGCATCTATGGGCTAAGTGACATTTGAGGAGAAAACATCTTATTGATTAGAGTAGCTATTCTTAACTAGAATTCAGATGAACCCTAGGGTTCCTCCAGAGGTTGCTAGAGGTTCTTAGAGCCGTGACTAATACACCCCTTTTGATGGTAACTGCATAGTTTTGAGGGTAATGCTACTTGAAAGCGCCAGCCATATAATACCAATGATATGTGTAGGTGCGGTTGGCATTCTGAGCACCATTATAAAGCTGGCCATACACCTATAGATTATCTGCAGATTTTCTATGGTTAGATGGAAAAAGTGCAACAGATTTCTCCATGTACGCTAAACTGTGTGGATGGAGGAATCTCCCACTGGGCCAAGCTTCGGTATCTTGCTAGTCGGCCCGCTGGCTCTCAACCGAAACAATGCTTTCACCCAATCAGAATGTTCAGGTATTGTGAGAGCCAGCGGGGCTGACTAGAAAGATATGGAAGCTTGGGCCAGTGGGAGATTCTTCCATCTACACAGTTAAGTGTAGATGGAGGAATCTGGTCCACTTTTTCCATATGACTATAGAAAATCTGCAGATAATCTATTACTGTATCGCCAGTCTTAAGAAGGGGGGGTTCTTCTCAGGGACCACCAATGTAATGTGCAGTGACCACCAAGGAATAGTTTTAGCAGAGGTCTACTGGGGGTAAAATAGTAGAAAAAAGCAGGATAAGAGGGTGCTCACCAGTAATATGTGAATAAGTTAATAAAAACAAAAAAAATGGAGTCTGGTGAAGTACAACTAAAGGATATACGTGTCTCTGCAGAGAAGGAACAATTGTCCTGCAACGAACAAGGTATGAGCTGTAAACAATGTCGGCATCACATGGGTTTCCAGCAAGTGACAAAAGGTCATGGACACTGGTTAAGAGACTGTCAGGAGAATTCAATAAAGCATTACTGACATGTTTCTGTCAGTAGTTTCCTTTAGAGAACTACATGCATCCGATTCAGGCAAGCAACTGTGCCAGTTTTGGTAAATTACCAACGCCTGTAAAACATTCAGGAAATTCTGACTACCACCATTGTATGAAACGGTCACTATGGCAAAAACAGATTATTAAAAATGACTACCAACTCTCAGATTACAAATCTGGCCATAATTAAGACCAACTCTGAGCTGTGTACAGAGGTACACCAGTATTCCGAGTGGGACATGGTCCCATTTAGATAACAACTGGGAAATTCCGTCTGAAAGCTTATTGTAAACAAGAGGCCCGGGGATGGTGGTGATGCCATTACCAAAACTGGACAGAATAGCAGTTATGATCCATTCAATACTGTGCGCTGTCAATCGGCAGCCAGGTGGACTTCCTGGGGAACTAGTCTCTGTTCTCCATTAGAATACACCCACCCCACTGCAAAATTCTATGGCCATGTGTCTGTCACTGTGACTAGCGCAGTGGTCAAGGAGGTAGCGCACTAGTGTAGAGTATGGACACTCCAACATTAATGACAGGCACTGACAGATTCATGTACCTCTCACAGATGGCTACATGAATTGGGCTCAAGAACCAAATCACTTTGGTGCAGCGGTCCAACTTTGTATTCTAAATGGTATCTATAATAAGAAACTTGGTATAATATTTTTAAATCCCATGTGATTGCCAGTGATGCTTGGTATTCAGGAAACGTAATCAGTTAATATAGAAAAATAAAAACAAAAAATAAATAAATGTCATTGCATGCGGCAATGACATTGCAGGACGATCGCCCTTCCCAAAGTCAAACTATTATAATTAGGAGTTTACAATGACATAAAAGGACAGGTACAGATTTAGCAAACAGAAATCAATGGGTTTGTTTGGTCTCCAAGAGAGTTTTACTTCGATTTTTGTTTCCACAGAATACATTAAGCAATCTTTCCTTAAAAAAAAAAAAAGAACCCACATGAGTAAAAACTGAACGCCTCCATTTGATTAAACTGTAATGAATAATTTAAGCCAAATCCGCATTACAGCAGATGTGTAGAATCCACCGTGGAATCTTCTTTTTAGCATCACTCTAGCAGGGCTCCTCAACCCTGCAGTTTAATAGAAGAATAGACATCCTCTCTACATTTCTGAAATCTCGGTTTCCTCTACAAAGCAGAACGTGTCCTGGTGTCCTTTCACAGGCAACACTTTCAGGAGCATTTAGACATGTTATATTTGTATGACAGTTGATTTACTAAAAGAGTCAAGAATCTTCACTTGTGAACATTCACACAATTTTTAAGTGGTTGTGAAGGCTGAAGGTATTTTTTTACATTGCAACAGGACCAATCCCCCCGCCCCAGCCCGATCTCGATCCAGCAATGTGCCAGAGAGCAGCACCTCTCCCGGCTCTCCCCCTCTTTATAGACTCCAACACAGCAGCCACTGACTCCCACTGCTGTCAATTACAGCCAGTGAGGAGGGAACGAAGACGGGGGCCTTCTCTGTATATCCTTGCCAACACATCTATTTGCTTGATTTTAAGCTTATGCTTAAAGGGGTAAACCCTGGTGTTTTTTCACCTTAATGCATCCTATGCACACCTGCGAAAAAGCACCTGGCAGTGTCTGGCCCCCCAGCCCCCCCCCTTTTACTTATCTGAGCCCCGTATTTCCCTCGGCAGGGATGCGATGTCCCTCCCTCCACTGGGTCCTGGCTCTCCATTGGATAGATTGATAGCAGTGCAGCCATTGGCTGTCTGGTGATCCGACCCCCCTTGTCAGTCAGCAGTCACTGCAGGGGAGAGGAGGAAGCGCCAACAACAGATTATTTGTTATTTGTGTTATCCTGGAATTCCACTTAGTTCCGATAACAGTAATATAAAAAATATGTATGAAAAGTGTGATATTGCAACTGTCATTTCTGCAATCAACTCTGGAAAAAGTAAAATTTCTCCATTGCAGTATAGGTGTCCCTAGGGTTAATTGCCGACAGAAAAGTCGTTTTATTTATCTGATCCTCTGCTTCCCTGGCAGACAGTGCTCACCTATGCTCTGGCAGTGGACTATCTCTCAGCATCCTCCAATTCAAGGCTATGGGTCTTGATGACATCAGAGGGCCTGCAACTGCCAGATCATAGGGAAGAAAAGGCTGTGGGAACCATTCTTGCAAGATGGAGGATCAGGTAGGTACAAAAAACGCTAGACGTAGTCAAACAGAGAAACTGATGTAGTAGTGAAGTGTAGGTGACAATTCCTAACAATAAAACAGATTCAAAAGCCCATAATATTCCCTGCATAGAGGAAATGTGTGTATATATGCGCAATAATGTATCCAAAAAAAAAAAAAAGGATACTAAATATAATTTTGGTATTGCAAGAATTTTCTAAGGCCTCGTACACACGATCGGACATATCCGATGAAAACGGTCCGCGGACCATTTCCATCGGATATGTCCGATCGGGAGTTTGATCCGATGGCGTGTACACACCATCGGATCAAATTCCCCGCCGCCGGATGGCGCGGTGACGTGGCGGTGACGCTGCGGTGACGTTGATGCCGCCACGTCACCGCACCAGGAAGTTAAACACTTCCGCGCATGCGCCAAATCCATTCGGCGGCGGCGTGGCGGTGGTGGGGGACGACATGTCTGCTGGTAAGTGTACTAACCAGCAGACATGTCGGGCGGACAGATTCCACCGGATAGATTTCAAAGCATGCTTTGAAATCTGTCGGGTGGAGAAATCTGTCCGCTAGCCCATACACACGAGCGGAGATGTCTGCTGAAACGGTCCATCGGACCGTTTTCAGCGGACATATCCCCTCGTGTGTACGAGGCCTAAGAGTAGAACTGAAGACAATTTTTGTTTTCATTTAAAATAAAGTAAAGGTGGGTTATATCCCATCAGTTTTTTTGTAATCTGTGTTCCATTTGGGAGATTTCTTTTCACTTCCTAGCCAATAGCGGAGCCCCGTAAGAAAGGCGGTACTCGCTATTCAGTGACCAGTGACTGCGCCTATATGCACACATGCTCCTTTAAAGGATGATCTGCAGAAAGAGAGAGTTATCACAGACCACCTAGGCTTTGAGGAAGGGGGTACGCCTACGTCAGCCATATTGGTGTCAAGGGTCGGATTGTCAGGTGCCGTGAGGTCCAGTTTCAGCTGTTTTTAAATGCGCTTACTTCTGAATGTTTGTAAGTAGGACCATTGCTTTTTATTTCATGTTTATTAAAAAAATTTAAGTGGTAATGCACAAGGTCGGTGCGCCCTCCTTTCTTTTCTTTTTCATTTTGTCCAATAGCCATGCCAGGAATTGAGATGGAATCCCTCCAAAGTAAGGAAATTCCTGGTAGTCACCTGTGCTAGTGTCCCCATTGGAATATTTCCTTCCTATTCCTGCTCGGGTGACAATTTTCCCTAGGACAAAAAAAAAAGAAGAAGGAGGGGGAATCTCCCCAATGGGGATGCAAACAGGTGTTCTATTTCCTCTCCACTAGAACACATAATGCTTTCAGCTACAGTGGGGGCAATAATAATTCGATCCCCTGCAGATTTGGTAAGTTTGCCCACTTACAAAGAAATGAAGAGTCCATAATTCTTATCATAGGTGTATTTTAAGTGATAGAGGCAGAATATCAACCAAAAGTCCAGAAAAAACACAGGATACAAATGTTATAAATTGAGTTGCAGCTCAGATAGTAAAATAAGTACTTAAAGCGGGAGTTCACCCTAAATATAATCTTTCCCATGTGATCCAGCATACTGGCGTCAGCCACCGAGGGGGATATGAATCAAAATTCAAGATTAGACAGTAAGTGTGGCATTTAAAAAAAAAAAAAACAGCATACTGGCGCTGACGCGAGTATGCTGGATCATATGGAAAATTGTATATTTAGGGTGAACCTCCTCTTTAACCACCTAAGACCCGGACCAAAATGCAGGTAAAGGACCTGGCCAGTTTTTGCGATTCTGCACTGCGTCACTTTAACTGACAATTGCTTGGTCGTGCGACGTGGCTCCCAAACAAAATTGGCGTCCTTTTTTTCCCCCACAAATAGAGCTTTCTTTTGGTGGTACTTGATCACCTCTGCGGTTTTTATTTTTTGCGCTATAAACAAAATTGGGGGCGACAATTTTGAAAAAAATGCAAGATTTTTTTACTTTTTGCTATAATAAATATCCCCCAAAACGATATAAAAATCTTCCGTTTAGGCCGATACGTATTCCTCTGTTTTTGGTAAAAAAAAATATTAAATGGCAATAAGCGTTTATCGATTGGTTTGCGCTAAATTTATAGCGTTTACAAAATAGGGGATAGTTTTATTGCATTTTTATTACACATTTTTGGGACCATTGTCATTTTCACAGCAAAAAAAATGCTATAAAAATGCATTGTTTACTGTGAAAATGACAATTGCAGTTTGGGAGTTAACCACTAGGGGGCACTGAAGGGGTTACGCGTGACCTCATATGTGTTTCTAACTGTAGGGGGGTGGGGCTGGACGTGTGACGTCATTGATCGCTTTTCCCTATAACAGGGAACAGACGATCAATGACTGTGCCACAGTGAAGAACGGGGAAGCTGTGTTTACACACAGCTCTCCTCGTTCTTCAGCTCCCGGGACGATCACGGGACTCCGGCAGCGATTGGGTCCGCGGTCAGGGAGCTTTGGACCGGCTGGGCACTTAAAGAGTATGTACAGGTACGTGCTTGTGCCCAGCCATGCCATTCTGCCGACATATATGTGCAGGAGGCGGTCCTTAAGTGGTCCAAATGCTTATTTCTTTGTCTGAATTTCTCACTTCCTGTTTTTCCTCAGTAAGCTTTCCACCATCATCTGAGCCATTCTGGCTGGGGGTTAGTCAGCCAGAACAGCTTACTGAGGAGGAACAGCAAGTGAGAAATTCAGACAAAGAAAAAAAACATTTAGAAGGGAAATCGAAGGAAAAGGTGAGTGAACCAACAATGCACTAGCTTAAAGGAACCCATTTAGAAAATAAAAAACGAACCTTTACAGAAGATCTGTAAAGAAGAGTGGACCAGAATCCCTCCTGAGATGTGTGCAAACCTGGTAAGGGTTTCTCCACCAAGTACGAAGTCATATGCGTGGGTATCAAATTACTCACTGAACTGCAACTCAATTTATAATATTTATATCATGATTTTTTTTCTGGATTTTTGGTTGATATTCTGTCTCTATAGTTTAAAATACACATATATGATAAAAAACTATAGACCCTCAATTTTTTTGTAACTGGGCAAACTTACAAAATCTGCAGGGGATCAAATAATTATTTTCGCCTGTATATGTAATGCTGTCTGTTAGACATCGTTATAATGTTATGTTTACAGTAGTAGAAAGGACCATAACCCACACATTCTCCCAGCACAGTTCAATGACCAGTTAGTTGGATGTGCGGTCCATCCTGATTAAAACATAATTCATGGCATCAGCGTGTTCACATATAAATTTAGAGACAAGAGTATCATTTGGATTCTCCACTAGGTTATAATCTCTTGGCCACAGAGGGGTGACTAGCTTGTTGCTGTTTATTTTACTTTCAGCCAACATGTTATTAATGAGTTGTAAAGGCGTTTCGAGAGTGCAGCTTCGGAAAAAACATTGCTGATATGAAAAGGAAAATATATTGAAACTTGGACAATTTTTCTCTCCATGTGATAAACACATCCATTTCAGCTGAAGAAAAAAAAAAAAAAAAAGTGTATCTCCCACACTTAAAGCGGTTGTATACCCGCTATTGAAATTTTTTTTCCCCCCACCTGAAAGGCAAAAGGCATAATCAGCTAGTATGCAACGCATACTAGCCGATTATGAAATACTTACCTCGGAACGAGGTGAAGAGCACTTACCTGGTCCACACTGAGCGAGATGTCATCTTGCTCCGGCGTGTCTTCCGGGTATCGCCGCACCAGCGCTGTGATTGGCAATGTCGTCACTCCCGCGCATGCGCACGGGAGACTTTAATTCGGCAAGGTCCTTTCACCAAGGATCCCCGCTGCGCATGCGCCGCTGCAATCAGCGGCGCATTGCAGGGGGAGTATCTCCTAAACCGTACAGGTTTAGGAGATATTCTTTATACTTACAGGTAAGCCTTATTATAGGCTTACCTGTAAGTGAAAGTGGTAGTATAGAGTATAATGCTCTTGCTGCTTAGTGACCCTTACCAGACATTTTATATCTAGTTAGTTAAAGGAGTGCATCTCCTATGCCATATTTTATAAGTACACACAAGCTCTAGATCAGTGGTGGTCAACTATCGTGATACAGGAGGTTTCAAGTGTGTCCACAAACTAGAGACTGAATACATGCAACAGGAGATGGTCTAAAGCCTCATACACACGATCGGACTTCCATCTGACTTTTCTGTGGATTTTGGTCCTAAGGGGCATTGGCCTTGAACATGGTATGCATACACACGGCAGAACTTTTTCAGCCAACAGTAGTTTTTCAGCTTTTTACCGCCACCCTTTGGCAAACTTCTGCTATTGTTGTCTGATCTTTAGCATTGGTTCTGAGCATGCGTGTTTGTACTTTGGACTTTAGTCCGATGGACTTGTGTACACAAGATTGGATTATCCTCCATCAGACATTTGTTGCCGGAAAGTTTGAGAGCATGCACAGCAAACATTTGTCCGTCGAAAAACCAAAACAATTGTCTGATGGAGCGTACACACGATCGGATTGTCCGATAAAACACATCCGTTGGACCGTTGTTGTCAAAAAGTTAGATCGTGTGTATGAGCCTTAAAACTGGGGACATGCTATAGAAGCTGTTCGAGATTGTTCGAGACTGGGGACATGCTGCAGGAGACTGTCAGATTGAAATCAAGCTATAGGAAACTGCTAGAGATTATGGTTATGACAGCAATTTAAAAAAATATTCATGCTTTGTATCCTATACAGCCCATTTAAAAGCTGCCTGTGTACAGAAAGATCCATGATATAAAGAACACAGAAGAGGGGGGGGGGGAAGAGAGAAAAGGGGAGGCAGGAAAAATTATATATATATATATATATATATATATATATATATATATATATATATATATATATATATATATATATAATTTGCCATTTACCTACCCGAACCACAAGCAGTGCCAAAGAGCTGCAGATTGGGCACCAGATGCTTCTTTATGATGGTCACACACAATTCAATTTTATTATCTGATCCGAATGCGACGGTCAAAACCACTGAATCAGCAAACAAATAGGCGCAACTTCCCTTCTGATTTAGACTCTTTAGTTTAGTTTATGTCCAAGTCTATTGGCTAGGATAGATCATTATTGATCATGTTGCATTGATTGGCAGCACCAAGATGAACTTGATCACATTTCAACCAGATTAGACTGGATGGTAACAAAGAAGTGATTGAAAACTCAATATCTTATCACTCATCAATCAAGCAAAATTCACTTCTGGGCACGTCACATCGATCAAATGGGTGGTCAAATATAGATCAATTATTCCTATTGGGAAAGATCGATTGGAATATAAATTGATCATTTATCAAGTGTGTGTGCTCGCCATTAGACAGGAATCAAGGAAAGTTTGTTTGGGTATATGGGGACAGTGCTATTGTTAACATCTGGGGAAGGACCAGGGCATTTGTCCTCTTAAATCTTATTCTATGTTTCCGTTTCTTTCTCGTGAACTTTAACTGCATGTATCAACAGCATTACCAGTTATTGACCTCTCCCAACATGCTGATGCATGCTTAATTAACAGGCAGTAAAAAGACCAGACCTAAGTATTACTAATTCAGTCTGGTGCAGTGACAGGCGGTCTACCAGCCAATTCTATTATTCGTATTAATGGCAACAGCCAAAACATACATCTATCTTGCAGTTCTTTTTATGTTATTTTATTAGGATTATAACTGTACTAGCAGCACTATAATTTCCAAAAAAAATTTCTTCCTTTTAAAGATATCTCATCAACCTTTCAACACAGCTCTGGCATCAAACCAAGAGAGATGCAGTTTAAAGCAGAACTGAACCTTCCCAATTAACATATAATTAAAGAGGAGTTCTACCCAAAAATGGCATTTACGCTTTTCGGAATCCTCCCCCCTCCGATGTCACGTTTGACACCTTTCAGGGAGGAGGAGGATGCAGATACCTGTGTAATCCAGGTATTTGCTCCCACTTCCGGGAATAGATCGTCGCAGTACCTGCACGATCTACGCCACATCCGGCGCCTCCTCCGTCCGTCCCCCCTGCTGTCTTCTGGGAGACACACCTGTTTTCTGCATGTTTCCGTACACCTTCCTCTGTAGAATCCTATTCTTTTTTTTTATTTCTAATTCTCCCTGTTCACACTTATAGATACTCAGTCACTTTTATGCCCTTGTCATGGGTTTTTACATGCATTTTTAGTGCCTGAATAATTCCTCGCCTTCTATAGAGTTACTCTCCTCCCTTGCCCAGCTAAGGAAACAAACCCATGAAGCTTGATCACACATAAAAAAAAAAAAAAACACCTGTAATATGACTGGAAAAAATTAGGGCTGTTACTGATTAAAATTTTCCTGTCCGATTAATCGATTTTTTTTTAATCGATTAATCTACTAATTTCGAATAATTATAACGCACATACAGATCCAACTACTTTGAGCTGATCTCCTTGCATTGCAACTCTGCTATATACAATCACCTGACATTAGTTAGTTTCCACAGTCCGAGATTTAACTTCACAGTTCACACAAATAAGTTTTAAATTCAAACTGTAGCACTGATGTAAGTAATTTTTTCTTATTAAACTTTAAGAAAAACATTGAAAGTTGTGATCTACCGGCCCCTTGTCTTTTCCCACCTATGCACCCCATGCAACCTCTCCAACTATCCTTACCCCCTCTCTGATCACTATCTTATTAATTTCACTCTCTCCCTCTCCTCTGCCTCCTTTCCCTCCAAATGCCTAACAGTTACTCGTAGAAACCTTTACAATATCAACCCTTCTCTTCTATACTCTGCGACTGACCACCTCTATGACACAATCGCACCCCTGTCCTGCACCCACCTAGCCACTTCTGTCTACAACACTTCACTTCTAGCACCACTGGACAGACTGGCCCCCCTCAATACACGCAGAATAAGACCACGCCCCCTTCAACCCTGGCAAACAGATGATACTAGAAGCCTGAAAAAACACAGCCGTGCTCTCGAGCGCCGGTGGCACAAGACTAAGTCCCAGGAAGACTTTGTCCAGTATAAATCTGCCCTCCAAAAATACAATTCCAACCTCCTCACTGCCAAGCAGACCTATTTCATCACCCTCATTAAAAACGTATCATCCCGTCCCCGGCAACTCTTCTCTACCTTCAACTCTCTCCTTCGTCCTCCATTGCCACCAACCACCAACTCACTCACTGCCCAGGAGATTGCCAATCATTTCAAACAGAAGATTGATACAATTCGCAAGGAGATCTCTACTGTTCAGATACCCTCTACACTTCACACCTCATGCCCACAGGCACAGTCATTACTTCCCTCCTTCAACCCCACCACCATAGACGAGGTCACTAAATTACTTGCTAACGTCCACCTGTGCGCTGGATCCTGTTCCCTCACAAATGCTACGTTCACCCTCTGACTCTATTCTACACTCTCTAACCCACATCTTCAATCTCTCCCTCTCTTCTGGAATCTTCCCTAACTCTTTGAAGCATGCACTTGTCAGCCCCATACTCAAAAAGCCCTCACTGGACCCATCCAATCTTGACAGCCTACGCCCCATTTCCTTGCTCCCTTTTTTATCCAAACTCCTTGAACGTCTAGTCTACAACCGACTGAGCGTCCACCTTGCTGATAATAACCTCCTTGATCCCCTTCAGTCAGGATTTCGTCCCCAACATTCCACAGAAACTGCTCTCCTAAAACTTACAAATGACATACTAATGGCCAAAACTAAGGGACACTATTCTGTGCTCCTACTCCTGGACCTCTCTGCTGCCTTTGATACAGTTGATCACCCCCTCCTCCTCAAAAAACTCCACATCTTTGGTCTCCGTGACTGTACTCTTCGCTGGTTCTCTACTTACTTATCCAACCGTACCTTCATCATTCCTTACAATTCTACTTGCTCCTCTCCTTTTCCATTCTCCATTGGGGTCCCCCAAGGTTCTGTTCTTGGACCTCTCCTATTTTCAATCTACACCTCCTCCCTGGGTCAGCTGATAGCCTCCCATGGCTTCCAATATCATCTCTACGCTGATGACACTCAAATCTATTTCTCTACCCCTCAACTCACTCCTTCATTCTCCTCCCGTATCACTAATTTACTATCAGATATATCACTTTGGATGTCGCACCACTTCCTCAAACTCAATCTATCCAAAACGGAACTTATCATTTTCCCTCCCCCACGTGTCTCTTCCCCTGATCTCTCTGTCAAAATTGATGACACAACTATCAGCCCATCCCCACATGCCAAAGTCCTAGGTGTAGTCCTGGACTTCCAACTGTCCTTTAAACCTCACGTTCAATCACTGTCCAAAAATTGCCGCCTCAACCTTCGCAACATCTCCAAAATACGCCCCTTTCTAACCAAGGACACCACAAAACTATTGATTCACTCCCTGGTCATCTCTCGCCTTGATTATTGCAACTCCCTTCTCACTGGCCTACCGCTGCATACTCCAACCCCCCTTCAGTCCATCATGAACGCTGCTGCCAGACTCATCCACCTTACCAACCGCTCTGTCTCTGCTGCTCCTCTCTGCCAATCCCTCCACTGGCTTCCGCTCACCCAACAAATTAAATTCAAACTACTAACAATTACCTACAAAGCCATCCACAACTCTGCCCCCAGCTACATCACTGACCTAGTCTCTAAATACCAACCTAATAGTTCTCTTTGTTCTTCCCAAGACCTCCTACTCTCTAGCTCTCTCATCACCTGTTCCCATGCTCGTCTCCAGGACTTTTCCAGAGCCTCTCCAAGCCTATGGAACTCCTTACCCCAATCTATCCGTCTATCTCCCTCTCTATTAGCTTTTAGAGGATCCCTGAAAACCCTCCTCTTCAGAGAAGCCTACCTTTTCCACACCTAGCAACTGCACTTTTCATCTGAGTCCATCTGACCATCCCCCACAGCTAACTACCCCTTGTTCCACTTGACCCTCCCTTCTAGATTGTAAGCTCTTACGAGCAGGGCCCTCTGATCCCTCCTGTATTGATTTGTATTGTGAATGTACTGTCTTCCCTGATGTAAAGTGCTGCGCAAACTGTTGGCGCTATATAAATCCTGTATAATAATAATAAAAGTATTTATTATACATAAAACTATACAAAACTAAAAACACTTTAGCCAAACCCCACATTCAGAACAGTAGTTGTTAATGATGGTAACCCCCTCAAGTGTCTGTTGCAGTGGAGGAGGGCCAAAAACAACAGGTTTCGTAGAATGGACCGCTTCTTCAGGAGGGATATCTATATAACAAATACAGTACAATAAACTAGCAAAAGCATAATAATGAGATACATATAAAAATACCGTAAATTAACATATTGTGTACAGTCAATGTCAAAAAGATCATGTCAAACTGCTCACCAAGTTGGGTCCATGGCCTAAGCAGCTCTCTGGACATTACAATTAATGAATGCTCAAGAGCTAAAACACGGCAAACGTGTAGACGTGTCAGGCGTTTTCTGCCCAAACACTCCTCTCCTGAATGCAATTTTGATGCGTTCAGATTTATGCCTATAAACACCTATGAGTGCATGAACACATAGGCCTCTTTCACATGAGTGCCTCTGCTAAGCTGAATCCTACGCTCCTCTATGGGGAAATTGGATCGAAACAGACCACCTGTCAGTTTCCATTGAATGCTATCTGATCCGATCCCCTGGACGGATGAAAAAAGGGATTTTTAAATACAGCTTACCTGTAAAATCCTTTTCTTGGAGTACATCACGGGACACAGAGCGGCATATTCATTACTATATGGGTTATATGGAGTACCTTCAGGTGTGGACACTGGCAATCTCAAACAGGAAGTCCCCTCCCTATATAACCCCCTCCCCTAGAGGGAGTCCCTCAGTTTTGTAGCAAGCAGTATGCCTCCCAAAAATGTTCCCCAAAAGAGGGGTGGGAGCTCTGTGTCCCGTGATGTACTCCAAGAAAAGGATTTTACAGGTAAGCTGTATTTAAAAATCCCTTTTTCTTTCTCGTACATCACGGGACACAGAGCGGCATATTCATTACTATATGGGATGTCCGAAAGCAATGCTTTAATGAGGGGAGGGAGACATCTTCTCAAACGAGATTTAATTTAGAGGTATACTCAAATAATAATAATAAATCCAACTTAGTCAAGAAAAAACTTTTTTTTTTTTTTTCTTTTTTACAACCAAGGGTGCCCCTGATCCCGAGGATCTTAAACTGCAGCCTGTAGTACTGCCTGTCCAAAGGCTGAATCCGCATTCCTTCTCACGTCTAGTTGATAAAACTTTGTAAACGTGTGGACTGATGACCACGTCGCCGCCTTGCATATCTGAGCCATAGAGATCTGATGGTGTGCTGCCCAGGAGGCGCCCATGGCCCTGGTAGAATGGGCCTTTACCGACAAAGGAGGAGGCAACCTCTTCAAACCGTAGGCCTGAATGATTAATTGTCTAATCCATCTCGAGATGGTGGATTTTGCAGCTGCCTGCCCCTTCTTGGGGCCATCTGGTAGGACGAACAACACATCTGTTTTCCGGATCTTTTCTGTAGCTTTAAGATAGGCCTTCATGGCCCGGACAATATCCAAGGTATGCAGCAACCCCTCCTTTCTAGATGTGGGTTTCGGAAAGAGGGATGGAAGTACCAAATCCTGGTTCAAGTGAAAATTGGATATAACCTTTGGTAGAAAGGAAGGATGGGGCCGGAGAACTGCCCTGTCCTTATGTAGAACGAGATATGGTTCCTTACACGATAAGGCTGCTAACTCTGACACTCTCCTGGCCGAAACTATGGCGACCAAGAATACCAACTTTCTTGTCAGTAAAACTAAAGGAATCTCAGCCAACGGCTCAAAGGGTTGTTTCTGTAAAGTGGACAGGACCAGATTTAAGTCCCATGGACAAATTGGTGACTTGACAGGAGGATTAATACGCAAGACCCCCTGTATGAAGGTCTTTACCAGCGAGTGGGTGGCCAGCGGCCTCTGAAACCACACTGACAGAGCTGAAATCTGTCCCTTGATTGTGCTTAATGCCAGGCCTTTATCCACTCCTAGCTGGAGAAAACTTAACACCCTATAAATGGTATATTTGCGGGAATTCCATCTTTTGGATTCACACCAGCCTACGTAGTTCCTCCACACCCTGTAATAAATCACCCTGGAGGCCGGCTTTCTAGCCCTAATCAGGGTAGGAATTACCTGCCTAGACAGACCTCTACCCCTGAGAATCAGGGATTCAGCCTCCAGGCCGTCAAATTTAGACGCTGTAATGTAGGGTGGAGGATCGGGCCTTGTGAGAGTAGGTCTGGTCGTAGAGGAAGAGTCCAAGGGTCTCCCACTGCCATCTTCAGGACTAGTGAGTACCATGTCCTCCGGGGCCAAGCTGGAGCTACTAGAATGACTGGCTTGTGCTCCACTCTGATCCTGCGCAACAGGCGAGGAAGTAACTGTAGCGGAGGGAATGCATATAGAAGTTTGAATTGATGCCAAGGGCAAACCAACGCATCGGTTCCGCAGGCCATAGGGTCCCTCGCTCGAGACACGAACCTGTCTAGTTTCTTGTTGAACCTGGATGCCATTATATCTACGTCTGGCATTTCCCACTTCTGGCAGATTGTCTGAAAGACCTGGGGATGCAGAGACCCCTCCCCTGGCGACAGAATCTGGCGACTTAAGAAGTCTGCCTGCAGGTTGTCCACTCCGGGAATGAATATCGCCGAAATGCAGGGTACATAAACCTCTGCCCACTGAAAAATCAAGCTCACCTCCCTTTGAGCGGCCTGACTCCTGGTTCCCCCTTGGTGGTTTATGTATGCCACCGCTGTGGCATTGTCTGACTGGATTCTCACCGGGGACCCCTGTAATCTGGAGGTCCATGCCAGGAGGGCTAGGCGAGCAGCTCTGATCTCCAAGATATTGATGGGGAGCTGCCTCTCTGTTTCCCCCCAAGTTCCCTGGCGAGAGAACCCCTCCAAGACCGCCCCCCAGCCTGCCAGGCTGGCGTCTGTGGTAACTACCTTCCAGACAACGGGGCTGAAAGACCTTCCCTTTAGAAGATTCTGAGGGTTCAACCACCAGGCCAGGCTTTGTCGGACCCTTGATGATAGCGTCAAAGGGGACTCCAAGGCATGTGCTCTCTTGCCCCAGGCTGCTAGAATGGCTGCCTGTAGGACGCGAGTGTGGATCTGAGCGTATGGTACTGCCTCGAACGTGGCCACTAGCTTGCCTAGTAATCGCATACACAGGCGAATAGTTGGTTTTTTCTTGCTTAGAACCAACTGAACCAACCCCTTGATAGCCTCGATCTTTACAAGGGGTAGGAATACCCTTTGCTGTTCTGTGTCTAACCTCATGCCGAGGTATTCCAACTGCTTTGTAGGCTGGAACGCTGACTTTTCCCGGTTTAGGACCCAGCCGAACCCTTCGAGGTACTGAACCGTGAGGTTTACTGCCTGTTGCAGACACGGCCGTGAGTGATCTATGATTAAAAGGTCGTCCAAGTATGCTAGGATTGTGACCCCTTGGATCCTTAGATTGGCTAAAACTGGGGCTAGGATCTTCGTGAATACCCGGGGGGCTGTGGCTAGCCCGAAGGGGAGCGCCCTGAATTGGAAGTGTCGCTGCCCCACCGCGAAGCGTAAAAATCTTTGATGCAAATGAAAGATTGGTACATGAAGGTAAGCATCCTTTATGTCTATGGAAGCCAGAAAATCGTCCCTCTGGAGCGTGGCGACTGCTGACCGGATGGATTCCATCCGGAAGGAACGAACCCTTAGGTAACCGTTTAAACTCTTTAGGTCCAAGATTGGCCTGACATCGCCGTTGGGCTTTGGTATGACAAAGAGATTGGAATAGAAACCTAGCCCTTGCTCTTGGGCTGGCACCTCTATTATTACGTCCTGGCAAAGCAGGTGATCCAAAGCTGCCAGCATCGAGGCCTTCTTTGCTGGATCCTTTGGTAGCCTTGACTCTTGAAAATGAGGCGGAGGAAAGTTTAGAAACTCCAGTCTGTAGCCTGTGGTTACAGACGCCCGGACCCATTTGTCGGCGATCTTGGCTTCCCAAACTTCTGAGAAGAAACAAAGCCTTCCCCCCACCCGCGAGAGTGGGGGCGCCCCTTCATAAGGCAGACTTAGGGGCTGGCTTTGTCGGCTTGCGATACCATGGTCTCTTACCCCCAGGGGCCTGTCCCTGCGATCTACTGTTAACGTTGGATCGTGCAGGCGGCCGTCGATACTGCCTGGAATTTGAGGGCCCTGAGACAGGAAAGAGCTGCCTCTTAAATGTAGGACCCCGGAATGTCTTTTTGACCGGTAAAAGGGTACTTTTGCCACTTGAAATTGTCTGAATGTATTTATCCAGATCCTCTCCGAAGAGTCGTCCTCCATGGAAGGGAAACCCTGCCAGAAGCTTTTTGCATGGGGGCTCCGCCGCCCAGTTCTTCAACCATAAGAGCCTTCTCATGTGCACCAAAAATAGTGATAAACGAGAGGCCTGCTGGATGGAATCCTTTACAGCATCTACCGCAAAACACAGAGCTCTGGGAATGTCAGAAAACTCTTCTGCCTGTTGGGTAGGCATGTCTTTTAGCATTTCTTTTGTCTGGTCCTTTAACGCCTGACAAACTCCAATTGCAGCCACAGCTGGCTGTACCACTGCTCCTGCCGTAGCAAAGGATGCTTTTAAAAGTGTCTCTAACCGTTTATCAACCGGATCTTTAAACATTTGTATGTTTTCCACCGGGCAAGTTAGTGATTTATTCACACATGAGATGGCTGCATCCACCACTGGGAGCTTCCACCTCTTGGAGAATTTTTCCTCCATAGGGTAAATGACCGCAAATCTCTTCGGTGGCAGAAAAATCCTGTCCGGCCGTACCCAATCCCGAAAGAACAATTCCTCCAAGAGAGGATGGACCGGAAAAACTGCGTTGCTTAAAGGAGCTTTCAAAGAGCCCAGAGAGGATACCGCAGGAACCTGAGGCTCTGGCAATGGTAAATTAAATGCCGAGCGGACCATGTCCGTCAAAGACTGTACCCACAGTCTCTCTGTCTGGGAGTCTGAAAATGGTTCCTCAGAGGTAGATCCCTCAACCCCTGAACCCTCTTGGTTCAGGTCTAGTTGATCCTCCTGCGATTCCAATTCCTCCGGAGAGAGAATTTCAGCATCTGAGGATACACCTCTTGGTGATGGGGATCTAACCCGTTTCTTGCCAGGAATAGCTCTAGCGATCAATGCTGCTATTCTCTCTTCTAGCCCCCCTAGGGATACAGCTAGCATCTCCTCTGTGATAAAACACAGGGCTGGGCTGATCTGGGCCAGCCTCTGCACCAGACCCCCCTAATGGCTCATCCAAGGCGACCTTTATGGGAATAAGCTGCGGGGAAAGTATCGGCATATCATCAGAATCAGAGGGGGAACCCCTTTGTTTTTTGGTCTTTTTTGTACCCTTTGACCCCGAACCTTTGGAAGCCATAATACAAAATCGAGGGACTCCGCCAACAACAACAGACTGTAGTGGCCAGGAGTACAAAACTAGAGCTTAGGGGACAATAGATGACTAATGCCCAAAAACTGATGGGGCCCCGTATGTTTTTTTTTTTTTTTAAATATATAAGTCTCTTTCTTTTTTTTTTTTTTTTTTTTTCAAAACATACAGCGACCCCAAACTTAGTTTGCCAGCCTCCAACCTGTTGCAAAAAGGGGGATTTTTTGGCTTAACAGAAAGGCATTGGAACAAAGTCCAGCATGTACTACCCCTCTTCCGCCACCGAGAGTCACTGTTCTGCCGCTCTGCGTCCTCTCCCTTTGAGATCAGCCTCAGACTGAGCACTGACTATGGCCTGCTGATCTATAACAGCACAAGGCGCGCCCCTGATGACGCTGCAGGCACGCCCCCCCCGCCCTCCCCTCCGAACGGCGCGAAAAACGTCTATAAGACGTGCGCACGCGCGCGCGTATGCCGGAGCAGGAAGAACATGGAGGAGCCGCGCTGCTGGAGACCCAGGACTGCAGTACCAGGCGGCAAAATCAAACCCCCGGCCAGGTAGGACTCTCCAAAAGGCCCCATAGGGATCCTTACTAGCCCTAGGAAGAAAGAAGCAGGTAGCTAGCAAACACAATTCTTAGACAGGGGAACCTAGTGATGGGGGAAATGGGATCATCCTGTCTTCTCAGACATAGTGAGCAAGGTTGCCAATGCAGAGCATACTTAGGCTACCCCCCTTTTAGGTTACCCCGGAGAGCCTGCTGTCGAACCAAGTCCCGCAGGCTCCCCTCTTACCTGCTCCATGCTGCAGGATGTTTGTCTAGCAAAACGATCCAATCTTCTCCCATCTCCGTGGGTAGCGTAATAGACCTTCAGGCCCTGGGGTCCTATGAAGGTACCCACTGTCCTGGACCTATATAGCACCCTGGCAAACAGGAACTTATGGTCTTTACGAACTCCAAGTCCTGGGCCCAGGGTCCAGCCCTCCAAAGAGGAGCATTATAGGCAAAACCCCACGGTTTGGGGCCCGGGTACTGTCCACTTTGGCACTGAGGCTCCTTGGACAGATCCGGTTAGCCCGCCCTTAATCCCAAGGATGTGGAGCAAAGCTATTCCATGACCAACACCTAAGACACTGGCAAAAAAAACTGAGGGACTCCCTCTAGGGGAGGGGGTTATATAGGGAGGGGACTTCCTGTTTGAGATTGCCAGTGTCCACACCTGAAGGTACTCCATATAACCCATATAGTAATGAATATGCCGCTCTGTGTCCCGTGATGTACGAGAAAGAAATTAAGACCACCGTCCATCTGTTTTTGGTGAACAGGATCGGATTTGATGGCGGGGGTATCAGTGGAAATCCGCCGCTCAATAGAGAACAATGCAGGGTCCGATCAGGTCCGCCTAAAAAACTGACAGGCGAACCTGATTGGCAGCCCCTGTGAAAGGGGCCTAAAATGAGTGTTTGACAGTTGCAGTGTGCATGAGGCCTAAGAACCAAATGTCCAAAATGTTAATATTAACTTAACTTTTTGCTTTAATACTCTTAAGATTAATAAAAGCACAATTTATTTTTTCCCTTTTTTTCTGCGTTTACAGCTGCTACATAAGTGCCCTGCAAACACAGTAGTTGAATGAACTTCTTTGTTCAACGTCTGTTAACCCAGGTCTTAAAACGGTTTACGATTCACTCACTAATGCAAACATGGACCACTGGGTTTTATTGGCTGCCCCTGATTAACAAATGTTTTCATGCAATCAACTCTAGGGCAACATCTGCAATGTGTAATGTTTTCTTAGACTTCCTGCCTGGAATTCATTAAGCAAAAGAGCGACACAGGAAGTTACAAATCTGAGAAACTAAAATGGAATGTTTATGTTTATGTGGATTTCTACGGCTTCCCTAAGGACTACCTTTCACCCACCATTTATTTGACAGTACAATGCAATGACTATGTACAAAGTGCCGTGATCGGTAGTAGCCAGATCTCAGTTTACTGCAGGAAGGATAATTAAGAGGCGATTTCTGCTTGGCTGCCGTCGTTCATTGTACTTTCCACTTATTACTCAAATTCACTAAATTAAATTTGCAGGAATAAAAGTTATTATCGCAAATGGCTTTATAAATAAAATCTATGATCATAAATGGCTTTATTAATAAAATCAAAGATCATAAAAACAGCTTTATTAATAAAATATATGATCATAAAATGGCTTTATTACTTGTAAACACAAAAAACATGCTCCCGAATAGCTAGAATGAATACTCGTAGAAAGGAAAATAAACAATTTTCTCCATATGCAAGTCATTCGGTGATTTATGTAAACCACAGAAATTACATTGAAAAATACTTCAAAATAATTGACTACCTTTAGGAAAATTTTACCTTATATTTTATTACTGCACATTTGGATTTTTCCCCCCCCCCCATGAACTATAAAATTACATGAATTTATTAACAGTTCTTTCTAAATTCCATTGTTCAGATTATAATTTAATACTCCCACAGATCTTCCATCCTTTCTATTCTTGTGCTTTTCCAATTACAACCAGAATAATTAATCCGAATGCCGGCATCATTTGCGTTACAAGTGTGAATCCAGGCATCTATAAATAGTATCCACCGCTGCGATACTCCGAGGGATCAATGACCTAACATGTACACTGTCCTCATCCGCTGCCGTCTCATAAATACTTAGTCTCCTAATATGCTGCAGTGAAGCCTGCGACATGGCCACATTATTTATTGGATCGTTTGTATTTTCTGTTTCACCCATGAGATGAGTGGATAAAAACAGCTTCCAAATTTCCATGCATCTATGCCATTTTATGCACCATCGTAAATACTGATGAAGAATTGTTAGAGATACATTTTAAATGGCCAACTTAAAAGTTTTCCAAGCAAAGCCACACAAACAAAAGCAATAGTAAATAAAATACATTTAAAACATTGGTATATTTTTATATTTAATAAACATTCATTCTGTTGTGGGCTGTTTTGCCTTTGTAATTGTTTTTCCGATTTATGTAAGTTTTATGTAAGTATCACTTATTTAAAAAAAAAAAAATCCCCACAAAAACTTTATTAAAAGTATCTCTTTACATCTGGATAAATCACAACGGTTCTTGATTCTGTCAACTAAAGCTGATCAGAATATTGTACAAAAAAAAACGCTTTCTAAGCAATCATACCATAATCTGATCATCTGTACACAGCTTTTGTGTGTTATTTTCCAAAGGGACAAACCACAAAAATTTCGCTCATATAAATACCAGATCATATGATTTTCATTTAACCACTACAGTATACATTCTAAAATACAATACAAATACATTACATCACTTCGGAATTTTGATTCTGTCGCATGAGAATTTTCGTGCTTTAGTACCCTATTCGTTTTCGAATAGGGTACTTCTTAAGGTCTACATTCTGAAGTTCACCTATTTAGGGATCTCAATTTCCCGAACATGCGCACTGCGGGTGACATGGCAGCCACATTCTTATTTCAAGCTGAATAGTGGAACTACAATGTGCTAGTTCCACTATCCATCTTGAAAAAGGAGTGCGGCTGCCGTGTCACCCGCAGTGCGCACGTTCAGGAAACGCATTGCATGCCAGTGATGTCATCCATCCTCGTCTCTGCACCATCAGCTTTCTAGACCTCGTTCTGAGCCCTTCCCCACAGTGGCTGGCTCTTTACATCAGTGGTGAAGAAGAGAGCAGTGAACAAGCGAACACAGCGCTCCCCATCCAGGATTGGACGGTCCACTGATGACATCTCTCTCTCCCCCCCACCCCCCATTCTGTTGGCACCAACTATATCCCATTTTTATTTTCTAAAATGTGAGTTGCCTACCGCATGTGCTTATTAAAAAAAACTTGTTATACTTCTTCACCCAGAGGAGTTGTGGATCCTACACCTTCCTTATGGTCTGTGGGCTTTTACTCAATACCTATTTAAAGTTTTTTTTTATAATGTATATATAACTACCCTGAAGGAGCTGCTGGTTAGTTTGGGGTGGCATGTTACCTCTACTTTTCCACCGTCTAGGGTGCTTGATGAGAGCTGAAAAAGAGCCAATGCCCACACGTTGCGTTGCTTTTTCTCTGCTTTATTTACCGAACGTGGTAAAAGAACGAACAATAGACTGAAGAGGTGAAATAAGTATAAGTAGTGGGTTCAGGTGTAAAACATAATCAGAAGCACTCCTGCCTCCAGTCCTTTCATCGCCACTCTAGCCAGAGTGGGTATTGTGCCCCTGGATAGGCCTCCATCACTAGTCCTAGCAGCCAGTGCGTGACACAGAACTTTGGTAAAGTCTCTGCCACGACCTTGCCAAAAGGTGGAGATACGTTCGGTCCAGAATCCTCTCACATTAGGATTAAGCACCCGGATCACTTCTTGAAGTAATAACTTGTTAATTCAGGAAACTGACAGGCGACCACTGCTCAGCCTTTTAGTATTAGTACTTTCTTCAATGAAGTTCAGGCCTCCCCTGAGTGTACCAGCCTAGTGCTCTCCAAGACTGGTACTTAATTCGGTGACTTCCACGCTCTAGGACAGACAGAGCAGGACCACTTTTTCAATGTAGACCCAGTCTGACTACTGGGTCCACCAAGCAAATCACGACTTCGGACCAACGTGGTCCCGGAGCCAGGAACGCTGAACACGCACCCCCGGCCAGGAGGGCCACACACAGGGGTGGTGGGACGACTGCCCAGTGCGAACGACGACCCAGAACCAGTGACGTCTGTCCCTTAAATACTCTCCCCCAGCATGCACAGCGAGGCGATCAACCCCCACTGATTGGCCGCTGAGAAAGAATACCCAACACACCTTGATCTGACTGCTGACACCCTTGGCCTGGGGTGGAACCGACACCCCAGACAACAATAGTGGTCACCAGAGGACCAAATTTGAAAACAAATCAGTCAAAGATAACTATTCCTCTGGCTACCCTCTAAATTTAAAGCAGGGCCAACAGAGAAAAAACAGCTGAGAGAAAAAGTTAACCGCTCAGAGGTCCCAAGGAGCTAAAGCTGAAAGGTAGGATCCAACCCCTGGGTGCAGGCACTGCAATAGTATGCAAAATTGTGTGGAGAAAAACGGGGACGGCCGCACTCCAAAAAATGTTCCTTTATAATAAAACAGATCACAACATCAACATGTCACAGCAAAAAACAGAAAAGAGCTGACGCGTTTCACACCAAAATAAGCACTGTATTTTGGTGTGAAACGCGTCAGCTCTTTTCTGTTTTTTGCTGTGACATGTTGATGTTGTGATCTGTTTTATTATAGAAGAACGTTTTTTGGAGTGCGGCCGTTCTGGTTTTTCTCCACACAATTTTGCAGAGAAAAACAGCTGCCGCTACACACAGACACACACACACATTATGTGTATATATATATATATATATATATATATATATATATATATATATATACACACACACACATACATACATACATACATACACACACATACACACAAGTGTCCCTTTTTACTTATTCCTTGTTATTGCCTCCGATATATATGCAAAATTATCAGTGGAAAATTTGTTTTCAGTTCCTTGCGCCTATACTTGTCTTATGGTAGCAGAAAAATGATCGCTTAGTGACGCTGGCAATAGGGAGTGAAAGGGTTAACTAGGGCGGTGATCAGGGGGTTAAAACTTTATTAGGGGGGGTGGGGGGGCTATCCTGAACCTAACACTAACTGATTTTACACTGCCTGTCACACTGACACTAAATGCAGTGATTAGATCACTGCATTCAGTGACACTGTGACAGGGGGGTGGGGGGGCAGATCGCTAGGGGTTAAGTATGCCTATGTGTGTGTATGTCAGTGTAGTGTTGGTGCAGGACTTACTGTGAGGTGTTTCTCCCATCGCAGCGGTTGGAAATACCGCTGCGATGGGAGATTACATCACTTCCCCCTTCCTGTGTTTACACAGGAGGAGGAAGTGACAGAAGGGGGAGCGCGCGCATTGGCTGGGAGCGATCGCGGGGGGGGCGGGTAAACACTGACATCCGCCCGCTCGTCCCGGATCGCTCCCGGAGCCAGGGGGACCCCCGCACGCCGCGGAGGGGGTCCCGATGGGACCCCCGAACCGCACGAAGGCGGGGACGTAAATTTACGCCCTTGTGCCCGTACGAGCCATGTTGTGGCCGTATATGTGCGTGCGGGGGTCCTTAAGTGGTTAATACACATTATGGGCAACACTGCAACCAAAGCAAGCCCCCAGGTATTACTTTGCTGTAACATTCCATTCACCATGATGTCCCAGCAAGCTGACCATTAAGCCTCGTACACACACACACGGTTTTCTCGGCAAGAACCAGCAACTGCTGGCAGAGCTTTCTTGCCGAGTAAACCGAGCGTGTGTACGAGGCTTTCAGGTTTCTCGTCAAGAAAACTGCCCAAAATCTTGACGATAAAAATGGAGAACCTGCTCTCTATTTTCTCGTTGTGATTCTCAGCAGTGTTTTCCTGCAGAGAAACCCAAGAGTGTGTATACTTACCTGTTGCCGTGGAAACGCGCACATGCTCGAAATGACTTAGGCATAGGTAGGGTGTAGCAAGATGGCCGTGACAGCATCGAATGTGACGAGTGCATGTTCGTCGTAGTCGATGACGTCACCGCGTTTCCTCCATTCAAAAGAACGGCGGTTCTTTTGAATTAAGTATCTGTACACTCGGCCGGCAAGAGATTCTTGCCAAAAATCTCGTCAGGAAAAACGTTTTTTTTTTCCTGACGAGATTCTGGGCTGTGTGTACAGGGCTTAAGACTGAGCACCCGAGCATGGAGAGTGACCGGGGTCATCACTGTGTGGGGAGCCTTATCCTCCTAAGGCTTTTATGTTGAGGTTGTGCATACCATAGGATAAAAGTAACTGGCAGCCTTGCAGATGCAACACATTAGAAGTATTCTTTTACTACAATCCAATACTTTTTATGTTCAGATTGTATCATTCACTGCACCATAAGGGACTCACTCTCCTCTTTCCCTGTATTTTTATGTTGTCACATCTGGAGTGACATACGCCAGACACCACTTCATGATACGGAACATTTCACCAGAATGGCACTAACAACTCTACATGTTTCTAAGGAAATAAAACCGTAAGAAGGTCTCATTTATAAAGCAATACATTCAGCAAACATTCACCGGTTGTGAATAATCCACGGTATAATAATAACACCTCTTGCACATGTGATCATATACTGATGTTTATTCATATTATAGGCTGGATCGTGCTGGCAGAAAGAGCCCAAGTTAAATAAACACAAGCCATGTTCTGTAAAGACACGTAAACCTGTGTATGCGTGTGTATACATGCATAAAAAAATTTTTCATCCTCTCCTAGCTTCCACATATATGTTCGCGCATGTACACTTTATTTTTCCATGGCTCTGAACACATCACTTGGTCGCATCCGTTCTGTACAAGGGAAGCGTTCCAATAGGAGCGATTAAAGTCGTACTTAGAAAAAGGTTCCTGTGCGACTTTTGGATGACTTGCATTGACTTCAATACATAAATCATTTTGCAAGTCGCCTCTGAAGTCGTGGGCAGTTCGCCTTGCTGAGTCGCTCGGCAAGTTGTGCTGCCCCAGTGTAAACCGGCTCCAACGGATCAATGTGCAGTTGCGTGCATTGTCCTATAAACAATCAATGCAGGTGTTCAGATAAAACAAAAAAAAAATACATTTACCTGGGAGATTCACCTGCAATAAAAGTTTGGTGAATGTCACATTCATGGCTTCATAAATGAGCACATCAAGCAGGAATTCCTATACAATCCAATAAAGTTTGCCACTATGCAGCTTGAATTCTGGACTATGCTTGCTTCCCACCCCCAAAGAAAAAAAATCAAACAAACAATCTGCCAGCTAACCTTCTATACTTATTATCCCCAAATAAAAATGTCCTCTCCAAGTACAAAAATCTCCCCCTGCTGAAATCCCGCTCCCAGCTCGAATCTTGTTCCTCCTCAAACCTCTCCTCCTACAAATCCACCCCACAAAATCACCTATCCAAGCACAAATCTTCTACCCCTCAAATTTCCCCTTTGAGCATTAATTCTCTCTCCCCCCCAACCCCAATTTCCTTTAAATATAAAGTGGGTTAGTTTGGGTTGGCCAGTATATCATCCCTTTTTTTGTATATTGCTCCAATTTCCTTCCCTAGCACAAATTCCCCTCACAATTCCCCCCCCACCCCATTACCCCCGTTTAGCTCAAATCCCCTTTGTGACATATACTTTCTCCTCCTAGCACAAAAAATCCCCTCTTTTAGTAGAAATCCTCCCATCCAAAATGTCCCCATGGAGGACAAATTCCCCCCTTCTCCCAGCACCAATGCACCTTCTAGCTCAATTCCCCCCACCTTAAAATCACCCATCCTAGCATGAATCTTTTACCCCTCAAATCTCCCCTTCAAGCACAAATTCCCCAGGCTAGCACAAACTATAGATGCACTCGTTGATATGCATATCAATAAAAATGCTCCTATTAAAACAAACTTTATTTTAGTGATAGTTCTCATATTGTAGGCTGTAAAAACACAGATATTTTTTTTAAAACAGGGGTTTATGGCCCTCCAGCTATTCAGGAACTGCTGCAGGGACGTAGTTTGAAGATCCCGGTTTTAAAGAGTTTGAGATAAAGGAGAATGAAAAGTTTTCAGTTTCAAATTCATTTCCCAGAACAAATGTTTGTGGTCAGGTTGCAGTCCTTGCTGACGGCTTATCCTAATCAGTGAAGGGCATTTGAGCTGTAATGATTGCCATGTATCCTGCAATCTTTCATCAACTGTCATCATCAGCTTCTATTTTTAGCTTTATTTAAAGTGGAACTCTGGGAGGGGGAAGTACTTTTACTTGTGACCGTTCAAGTTATGTGTAATGTTTTGCCAACTACTGTATGTCTGGATGGTGGCTAAAAAAGTTACCGTAGTTTTATTCTTTGCTAGCTTCATCTGTTAACTTCAACCAGAGGGTTACAGATCTGTCTCTGCCTCTGCTCGCGCCTGACCTCATCCATTCTCAAAACTATTTTGTATTTATTTCACTGAATACCAGGATTTCTGTGAAGGAATGATAGGAGCCGAGTAAAGCTCAAGATCCTCTCTCATCCATTCGCAGGTGCCGACATTGCTGACCACCTTCAAAAAAATCTATTTGCATGGATTTGGCTTCATGCACACCACCATACAGGATGTATGCAGGATTTAGCTGGCAGTAAGATCCAGAGTAAAAAAAATGTCTGTACTGCATGTGAGCGATATGGATTTACAATCCAAATAGCCGAGATGCATACAGACAGCTTGTATGGCCACTTCTCTACCTAGTAAATTCGCTGCTCAGGGCCGACATATAAACAATAGTGTACAATCAGCAGGTGCTTATGTCACCCCTGAAGAAACTATTCATATGATACAACATAAGGACAGAATGAGCTTGGCCTTCAGTCAATGAATGCCGAGGTCATTCTGTGCATGAACCGCCACTGCATGAATGAATCATTCATGGCCAACATGTAAACCAGGCGTAATAAGTGCCAACTGATTACACACTAATTGTTTACATGTCAGCTCTGAGCAGTGGCTGTGGATCTAATAGGTTGTAGGCATGTAAACGTTAGCACTACAGTTATATGCATACAGTGTAAACATTTGGCTTAATGTCACATATATTACTTTTATCCTCTATGTTTTTGTCCATGTTTAAACGCAGAGTATGCATTTTTTATTTTATTATTATAATCCTAAATACCTCCTTTGCCCAGCTCTGCTGTGTAGTCACATGCCCTCCCTCTTCTCTCCTTCCCGATCTAAGGCTGGCCATACATGATACAATTTTCTGTACAATTTTCTTTAGATTTACCTTCAACTATGTAGTACAAGGGCCTGCCTGATTGCATACAATTGAAAGTGTTGTTTAGTTTGACCTCATATTATATGGTTTTTGGTAAATCTAAAAAAAAATTGTACAAGCAAATTGAACATGTATGGCCAGCCTAAGGGAGTACAGTGGAAGGGGGCCAAGATTCCCTTCTGACATATTCAAGTTAACAAAAGAGGTAGTTAGCATTCTAATAATAATAATAAAAAAAACACACACACACACACACACACACTGTACTAAACTCCCCCCCCCCCCCCCCCACACACACACGGCTGGCTTTCCCGGCCAAAAGCTCTCCCGACGGGAAAACTGGTTGTGTGTATGAGGCATTATACTTTATCGATGACCTGATTTGCACCAAGTTTTACATTTACGTATCCACACAATGTGATCGTATCCCCCTTAAGCAGATCTTCACTGCATCCGAGCACCACAAACACTATTTGATTCCATTTTTAAAATTCAAAGCAAACTCCCCCACCCATCCATAACAACCCCCTAGCAATTCTGTCCGTGGCCACCTTGAGTATAGGCAAATGATCCATGTAGCATTTACTTCCTGGAATCCATCTTCCCTTAGCTCAAGCGTGCATGCAGGAGAGGGTGCTTAGCTGTGAAAACCCCTCCTCCTCTCCCCCCCTCCTTAAGACTCCTGGGATATATGACATAATATATTTTAAAGCAAGTAAATATGATATACTTTCCTATTTACTAATGCTAGCAGCACAAGGATTAAAAATAATCAATGTGGAGAGTGAAGTTCCACTTAAATTACACAATTACATTTAGTTGTCTTCTTAAGTCAAGTTCCAAAACAATCAATTTGTAAATCACCAAGATGATCTTCTAAGATGTTTTATCGGAGCTTGCCACAACTGAAACCAACCAGAACATTAAACCACAGTTTTGTTACAATCCACAGCATCAAAGCTGCACACTTCCACATCTTGGACAATGGGCTGTGACAGCATTCCACTAGAACAGGGGTCTCCAAAGTATCACCTACTAAGATGTTTTTACCAGCCCTCAGCTAGAGTCATTAGACTCACGGCAGGACCGGTCTCTCTGACAAAGCTTTGTCGTGGTTGCGAAACCTGTGATGCATGCTCACTCCCGGAATTATGCTGTTCAAGTCCTGCAACCACTCAAGGTGCCCAGCCTCAACCAAAGAGGTATTTCAGTGCAGACCAGCTGCACCTCCCAGCGCTCGCCTGCTTGTGTACATCAGTATACTTTAGCGCTGTAATTTTCCATAAGCGTACCTGTGTAACAGTAGGAAGCCAAGATGGGAAGCTGCAGAATGTCTGCAGTTTAGACACACTGTACTGACGTAAACTATAGAGAGACTGATGGGGAGGAAACAGATGTGTGACATGGGGATGGATTGTCTCTGTTGGGCACACACAGTTGTGTGCGTGGGGGGGGGGGGGGTTGTTGATTGCTCTGAAGGGGACACAGTTGTCCTGGGGGTAATGGCTCTGAAGGGGAAACAAACTTGAGGGGGGGGGGGGGGGGTTGATGTCACCAAAGGGGACACTGTTATGTTGGGGTGATGGTTTTCAGAGGAACAGTTTGAGGGGGGGGGGGTGTTGATGGCAATGAAGGGGACACATTTTTGAGGGTGAAGGGTTTCATGGCACACAGGTGTGTGTGTGTTGGGGGGGGGGGGTTATTTCACTGAAGGGGACAGTTTGTGTGTGTGTGGGGAGGGGGCTATTTCACTGAAGGGGACACAGTTGCAGGATTATGTCACTAAGGGGGATTATTGTAGGGGGGGGTTAGGTCTCCGACGGGTGACACAAATGTGCAGGGAGGTGCTAATGGGCACACAAATGTATGTGGGGGGGCTCTGACATAGACACCAGTTTGCCAGGATCCTCTGATGAGTGATGGGGACACCAATTTGCAGGAAGACATTGATGAGCGATGGCAACACAAATGTGTGGGTAGCGATGGCAACACAAATGTGTGGGTAGACTGATGGGGACACCAATTTGCAGGGTGACACTGATGAGCGATGGGGACACAAATGTGTGGGTAGACTGATGGGGATACCAATTTGCAGGGTGACACTGATGAGCGATGGGGACACAAATGTGTGGGTAGACTGATGGGGGCACAGATGCAAGGCCTGCTGCATGGGGCTACAGCATTTAGCTACAAGAGTAGGATACAGGTACATCATCCAGCCCCACTTTTCTTCTGCTGCAGATTTATTTATAAATGATTATCTGCCGCCTGCGAGTATGTGTAAAATTTACAACGTGGCCCTCAAAATTAAAGGAGTTGTAAAGGAAAAAAATAGTTTTTCTGAAATGACTGTTTACAGGGTATAGAGGCATAATAGTTACCCGATTCCTTTTAAAAATGATTAAAAATAGATACAAATCAATCATATAATGTGCCTGCACTTTCAGTTTCGATTTTGCTGTTGTTTCCCGTCTCTCTGATGTACAGAGCCAGAGAGCCAATAGAGGGCAGTGATGGTTTGTAAAACGAAACTGGATTGGTGCTGAGGGGTTTTGGACACACAGTAATCACACCTTCTTGATTAGTGACCACAGAGAGAAAGCTCCCAGTACTGTGGTGATCAGGAAACAGACAACCAGGAAGTGTCCAGAACAAAGAGGAATTACAGCAACATCAAAGAAAAAAAACACCGAACAATGAGGACATGAAAACAGCACTGCATTAAAGGTAAATGAAGCTATTTAGCTTAAAAAAAATGTTTTTTTCCTTAAATGTTTTAAGTTTGGAGCCCCTTGCCCTTGAATGTAGTTGGATGTGTCGTCTCTGCACTTGCAGCATCAGTTTGCAAACGCTAGAATCTTTTGTTCAGTTATAACCACCCTGCTATTACTTACATACCGAGTCTAGACAATGCATTATATAATTATACTTAGTATCTGAATGTTAATTTAAGGCCTTCCTGGACTTGTTGGCTGGAAGATCGAGGATCTAGTTTGGAACCATAAAGTCTCCATTTCATTTTAAACTGACATCATCCACTGATTCATCATAAAGAAAACAGGCTCATGTAATGCCAAATATCTAAGCAAGTTGGTTACATTTCCAACTGCAGTTGAACAGATTTTCCTTCCTCGGAGCCAGAAAGGCAATGACACAAGTAAGCTGGGCACTTAAACATTAGAAACCACAAATGCACAGAAGACTGCTGAACAAGGTCATCTGTGGCTCAACATTTACAAAGTATATATCTATCTTTATATGTACACAACAAACCAAAAAATGAAGTGTTGCATTGTCAGAAGAGGATTTTAATAACTTGTTATCACAACCGAGATGCTACAGGCAAGCTGTCAACTCAGCAGCATATTTGCTTACTGGATGAGCAAATCATGACAATTAGATTTTATATTTTGGCATTCTAAGCAATTTTTTCATTTGACCTTAGAGCAAAAAAAAAAAAAAAAGTTTGATGAAAACACCAAAATATCCCGCAGCACTGCATAGAAATACAGCAGGTTTGAAAGTGACTTGTGCAGACAAAAGAGACAATTAGTATAAACGTCCCTAAAGCAAGATCAAATCTAAGATCAAAGTCAGAATGTAACAGAAGACAGTTTGGTGGTGACAACCGTTAATATGAACCTGTCACATATGAAGCAATATCAGTCTTAGACAATGCATAATTGGGATTACTTTCTAAATTCACTCTGAAGAGCAATCAGATTGAGGAAACAAATGGTTCTGTCATCTCTTATTTAAAAAGAGAACCAACCAGTCTTCATCAGGGCGAATGCCAGACTATAAATATCTTCTACATTGTAATCAGTGTGTAGACTCTCACTGAATGTTTATATTCATGGATTTACTTACTCTATGCTCACTCTTATGCTCTCTACACATGTTTGTAATTTCCGATGGCCTAAAATCCGATGGAATTTTTCGTCAGAATTCCGTTCAAGCAGTCTTGCATACACACTGTCAGACCAAATTCCGACCATCTAAAAACGCTGTGACGTAAAACGGAAAATCCGATTGTGTGTACGAGGCATTAGGGCCAGTTCACACCACATGCAGTCCGCATCAAAAATGCCCAAAAAGTAGGTTATATGGATTCCAATGGCATAGTTCACCCCAGTTAATTAGTTCCGCTCTTAGGTGTCTGCTGGGCTGCTGCCTCCATAAAAGAAAACTCCACAAGTGAAGTCAAATAATTCAATTAAACAAAAAGAGGAAATATAGAGCACCCCAGTACAGTCAGTTCCATCCAGTAAAAAGTAGAACATGCTGCATTTTTTCCTGCATTGGACTGCATGCATGCATGCAGAAACGCATACAAATCTGGAGTGGGCATTTTTGTGGTGTGAACCAGCCCTTAAAGCAATAGTAAACTCTTGATATACCTGTATCTACAGGTAAGCTTATAAAAAGTCTTACCGCTAGATACAGCAATTATCTCCTAAACTTGTACCATTCAGGAGATATTTACATCAGCTCCAGGCAATGACGTTACTGCGCATGCGAGTGATCGAGTGTGCTCTGAATGTGGAAATGCGATCACAATTCCCATGCGCATGTGTGGAAGAGACATTTTCGCAGCCAAGCCATACCAACGGCCTAAGAGTAAGAACCCGGAAGGTAAACCGGGTGAAGAAGTTCTAGGAGTGGCGACAGCTTAGCGCTGGAGAGTTTGATGCGCAAGTTCGATGCATGCTAGCACATAATGGCATAAACCTGCAGGGCCCATTTAAAAAAAAGTTATTGGTACTTTTTTTTTTTTTTTATTGAAAGTTTGCAATAGTAAAAGAATGGACAGACAAAGTCCAGAACAAATTTGTGTACAACAGACACTGACCATTAAAATGTGTCAGTACAGTTTACCCAATAACAATGGGTTGTCTAGTGGTTTCCATCCGGGATCATGCTGTGCAGGAACTAACCCGGTCGGGTCACCCACAGAATAAAGCAAAAAATCAATAAGTGCTTTGGTAAAATAATCAAAGAAGTGGCCAGGGAGTCAGACACTTGTAAAACCAAGTTCTATATCATCAATGCTAAAAGCTTTAAAAATAAGCTACCCTGTGAGCCCACATAGGAGAGCAAATTAAATCCCACTCTCGCTCAAGTGATCCATTTTGTAGAAACAAACAACAACTGAACCCCAGCCAAGAAACAACATACTACATGCCTTTGGGGGGTAGTTATTGGTACTTTTACTACCACTTTAACTTGTCAGTGGGTCAGAGGATACCCAATGTCCCAAGCTGGCCTCATACTTATGCAATGTGGTAATAAGCAATAAGTGTTCTGCCGTTAGTATGGCAAGCACCACAATTCACAACTACAGTAGGACACAGTATACCCATGTGCTGAATTAACATGCTGCAGGGACATATTTTCATTCACTACCATGCATTTACAACCCAACCTGTATAATACCAATGAACCCTTACAGTTGAGGCCAGTAAACTTCCCAAGATCACTTAAAGGGGTTGTAAAGACAAAAATATTTTCCTCTTGAATTAAAGTCTGACAGTAGCTGATAAAGTAAAAAGTAATGTTTTGCATTATAACTAGTTTGATACCTGTTGAAATCGAGCTGTTTTATTCACCTCCGTCACTCCTGAATCGTTATTCTCACCGACTTCCTGGTTTGCGGTGCGCATTCATTCTTGCTACATCACGGCCTAATGGCAACTACAGTTCCTATTAGGCTTAGCCTCCATGCCTGTGAGGGATAAGAGAGCATCTTCATGCAGGGCTGTAGTCATAGGGAGGAGGTGAGCACATTCTGCTTTCCACCATGCAGATGCTGGTGGAAAGCAAGAAGAGGAAAGACAGGAAATGGCATTTTCAAACCTGGATTACTGTATTTTGGAGGTCAAAAGGAAAAACGAGGTAAGTGATAATTAAATGCTCTAGCTTACAGCAATCAATTGATCTAATAAAAAACGAACCTTTAGTGTTCCTTTAAGGTCGAATTAAACTTGACATTTTACAAATTGCTAACATTTAGCTCTTTACTGAAGAAAATACAACTACACTATATTACCAAAAGTATTGGGACACCTGTCTTTACGTGCACATGAACTTGAATGGCATCCCAGTCTTAGTCCGTAGGGTCCAATATTGAGTTGGCCCACCCTTCGCAGCTATAACAGCTTCAACTCTTCTGGGAAGGCTGCCACAAGGTTTAGGTTTGAGTGTGTATGGGAATGTTTGACCATTCTTCCAGAAGTGTATTTGTGAGGTCAGGCACTGATGTGGACAAGAATGCTTTTTCTTAGAATAAAGATTTAGATTCTCTCCTGATTCTTTACTCTTTGTTGGCAATGTTGCGCCCCTTCAAGCTAGTCACTGGGGCTGACAACAGCCCAGGCACCAGGCTCCATTTTCTACTCGCCATGTGACCTGGTGTTTGTCAAGCCCTGATATATATATTCTATGCACTATATTTGCACTGAGGTGGCTCTGATTCTATTCGCATGTTCTCTGCTATGGTGCTTCAATGCACGTGATATCACTGTTCTGATATGTACCATATATGCTTATGTATGTCAAAAAACAATAATAATCTGTTTCCTTCTAGAATTATTAATAGCTCCCGAAAAAGCGGTTTCCGCGAAACATGTCGAGCTCCTGTGTGTCCTACTATACATGATAGTCATTTCATCGCTTTCGAGATCTGATGTCCTTTCTGGATTAGTATTGGTCATTTATTTTGTTGTTAAACACAGTTGCTACTGTGTTCATTGTTCTGTTTTATTGTTCATCTATTTTCTGTTGGTCCAATAACCCCCATGGGGCGTTGTATCAATAAACGTATTTTATACATTGTTATAATTGGTGCCTATAAAGTCCATGTCTGTCCAATTCCAACATTCGTCGATCACATATATATATATATATATATATATATATATATATATATATATATATATAATAATATATTTTTTTTTTTTTGGTTAGTTTAAACTTGATATAGATTTTTTTTTTTTACAGTTTAAAATGTAGATCTGTGGGTGGTGCATGGTGACACAGGGAGGACTGGGATTAACCCCTCCTAGGTCATGGGCTTTCTGGATAGTAGGGAGAATCCAAGGCTACCAACAAACATCTTCAAAAATGAACTTTTGCTATTGCTTGGTTTCACTAATTGGATGGTTGAAAAAAATAAAAAAAGATCTTTCTCCTATGGAAGGTTTTGCTTTTTACTTGATGAGACTTATCTGCCTCGTTGTCTAAAGTTTAATCCAGTTTAGCAATGAATATGTACTCCCCTTCAGGGATTCTGGCTGGCTTTGGAAGCCACATCCAACACACCTTTAGCCAAATAGCCCTTTCATCAGTGTTGGATAATCCTGCAGTTCTTGACACTATACAGACCGCATCTGCGTTTGTTGTATCTCAGTTGTTTCAGATTCTCATCTTTTAATGATCTCATATAGTCAAAGGGCAGGTTTTATTTTTTATTTATCTTGGATAATAGAATGCCAATCCTGGCCTCTTTATCCCACAATTGTAAATCTTTTTTCGCAAATGAGTATATGACTTGGGCATAAACACTCTCCTGTCTAGTGCTTTCCGGATTAAAGATTTTATGTTTTTATGTATAAAAAAAAAAATATTTTGTTTTTCTTTCAAATCAGAGTACATCTGGTCCTCAACAAATACTAGAATTTCTCCACTTTTTCTTCTAAGTCACAGTAGAATCTATAATCTTACGTAAATAATTTTTCTTTTTCACGGGAGAAAAAAGTAAGATTTGCTTTGGTGACCGGTGCTTCTTCATCCTCTTGAAAATGCTCCATTGGGTCATCTGAGGAGAAGGAATCCTCTTCAATCTCATCATCTAATGAGGAGTCTGAAGGAGATAAGAAAGGCTTCCGACAGGACTACATTATCGAAAGAGCTGCCAACAATTCTGCATAGGACTGGATTTCCATTTTGCCAAAAATATATAACAGACTGTAGAAGTTTCTATAATTACAATCTTATGGGTGCAGTTTACACATTACTTCTTGTAACTATCTGCCATCTTGTGCCTACCAATAACATTGTTACAATTTTTAGTGGTATTGAATGCAGATCCTTTCCTTCATAGTCCTTCACTTTTTGGAAGGTAACCAAAAGAAAATATATGCAGGTTTAAAAAAAGGTAAAATGCATAAAGAAAAAAAAAGTTTAAAAAGTAGGCAGGACTCCCATTACAGCAACTCAAGGGGAGCATGCATCTGCAGGGCTTACCCCTGGTTACTGAAGGGGAAAGCATCTCCAATCACCTGATGCCCAGCAATCATCCACGCCTGACCTGAAAGGGAAAAGAAACCACTGGGATCTTAGAGGAGGATCTGAAATTTAGAATTTTCAGTTTCTGTCTTTTTTTAGGTGGGCGAATTTCTTGTGTAGTGCTGCCATGTCTGTTAATGAGAATATGACATTTCTTAAGAATAAAAAATTAAAGTTTTAATATTTTTAGAGCTACATATTTCTTCTCTTAGGTTGTATGACTCTCCTCTAATACATCTTTATTTTTAATCATTCATTCCTCCTTCCAACATCCATCTTGATTAAAGGGGTTGTAAAGGTTCGTTTTTTTTTTTTTCTAAATTGGTTCATTTAAGCTAGTGCATTGTTGGTTCACTTTTCCTTAGATTTCCCTTCTAAATGTTTTTTTTTCTTTGTTTGAATTTCTCACTTGCTGTTTCTCCACAGTAAGCTTTCCACCAACATCTGAGTCATTTAGAACAGCTTACTGGGGAGCTGCGGTGGCTCAACGCGATTGGCACTGCATTGACAAGCCGTTCACCTCTGCAGCTAAGGGTGTGCTATGCAAGGTAAGCCTGCGCTTTGTACGCCCACCCCCCTCCCACAAAAAAACACCACACTTACACGCACTTGAAATTGGGTTAACATGCACGCACTTTGGCCACGCGGTCTCTAAAAAAGAGAGGAGAAGGACTAACGGGGCAGGCTGAGCGGGCTAGATCCTCTCACTCCCTCATAGGGGAGTCCCTCTGCCCCGTTGGGCTTCAAAGCGGAGCAGGTAGGGCGAGCTGTGTGGGAGAACCCCCTCACACCCGCCATTGCCACCCAGGGGCATAGAGAAAGATGGCAGATTGCCTCTGGGGGAGGTCTGCCTACTCCCAACTCCTGCAGTCCGGCTCCTCTCTCGAGTACATGTACAAAATACACTTTAAAAAAAAAAAAAGAACAGCTTACTGAATACCTTACTGAGGAGGAACAGGAAGTGAGAAATTCAGACAAAGAAAACAAAACATTTAGAAGGGAAATTGAAGGAAAAGGTAAGTGAACCAACAATGCACTAGCTTAACTGATTACCGACCGCCCGCCGTCATATTACTGCGGGACGGTGGCACTGCTACGCGGGAGCACGTAGCTCTACGTCCTCCCATTAGCAGCTTGTCGGGGGCGCGTGCGCGCCCACGCGAGTCCCGCGCGCGTGCCCGGCGGGTACGATCGCCGCCGGGCACCTGCGATTGCTCGTTACAGAGCGGGGAACGGGAGGTATGTGTGTAAAACACATACCTCTTGTTCCTGTCAGCGGGGGAAACGCTGATCTTCTGTCCATACAATGTATGGACAGAAGATCAGTGATTTTCCCCTAGTGAGGCCACCCCCCCCCCCCCCATACAGTTAGAACACACTAGGACCACACTTAACCCCTTCCCTGCCCCCTAGTGTTAACTGCCAATGGCAATTTTATAGTAATACAATGCATTTTTATAGCATTGATCGCTATAAAAATGCCAATGGTCCCAAAAATGTGTCAAAAGTGTCCGATGTGTCCGCCATAATATCGCAGTACCGAAAAAAAAAAACGCTGATCGCCGCCATTACTAGTAAAAAAAAAAATAATAATAAAAATGCCATAAAACAACCCCCTTTTTTGTAAACGCTATAAATTTTGCGCAAACCAATTAATAAACGCTAATTGCGATTTTTTTTAATGAAAAATATGTAGAAGAATACGTATCGGCCTAAACTGAGGAAAAAAAATGTTTTTTTATATCTTTTTTGGGATTGTTATTATAGCAAAATTTTAAAAATATTGCACTTTTTTCAAAATAGTCGCTCTATTTTTGTTTATAGAGCAAAAAATAAAAACCGCAGAGATGATCAAATACCACCAAAAGAAAGCTCTATTTGTGGGAAAAAAAGGACGCCAATTTTGTTTGGGAGCCACATCGCACGACCGCGCAAATGTCAGTTAGGTGTCCTTTTATGAAAGTGAGATCAGCGGTGATCCTGATTCTCACCGCTGTTCTCATGTCATTACCAGTTTATGAAGCTGAGGTAATCAGATGAGAACATGTTCTCCACTGATTATCTCAGCACAGTGAGAATCTGTAACTGACTGTCACAGAAACGGCCAGTTTATGAAGGTGCGATCTCAGCACCTCACTGGCGATCTGTGACAGAATTCTCACTTTCTGATTCACCATCTCAGAGGTGGAGAATCAGAGAGAGAAGCGCGGAGCTGGCTGAGTATTGTGAAGGAAGAAGGAAGTCTTTTGACTTCCATGCTTTACACACAAGCAGCCATACAGTCAGTACACATCTTCACCACCATTACACAACCCCAAAATGAGCAGGTTAGAGATTATAGTGTATATATATATATATAAATATATATATATATATATATATATATATATATATATATATATATATATATATATAATATATATATATATATATATATACACACACACACACACACACACACAAATATATAAAAATATATATATATAATAATATATATATATATATTTAATATAATTAATAAAATAATTAATTTAATATAATACATATTAAAATGCTATTTATTAAAGTCATTTTTATATAATTTTTTTATGTATTAGTAAAACAAAAATGTAAACCTTAACCACTTAAGGACCCCCGCACGCACATTTACGGCCACAACATGGCTCGTACAGGCACAAGGGCGTAAATTTACGTCCTCGCCTACGTGCGGTTCGGGGGTCCCATCGGGACCCCCTCCGCGGCGTGCGGCGGTCCCCCTGGCTCTGGGAGCGATCGCCGACGAGCAGGCGGATGTCCGTGTTTTCCGCCCCCCCCCGCGATCGCTCCCAGCCAATGGGAGCGCTCCCCCTTCGTGTCAGTTCCTCCTCCTGTGTTTACACAGGAAGGAGGAAATGATGTCACCTCTCATCGCAGCGGTGTTTCCCACCGCTGCTGATGAGAAAAGACATCCACAGTAAGCATAGGTGTGCGCAGCCTTTGGCATTAGGGTGTGTCTGGGCAAACTCAAAGCTCAATCACACTCTACCGATCACTCACAATGTTCATTCAGAAAGGGAAGGGGCAGGTAAATGGCATATTTACTGGCCTCTTCCCCCACTCATCCCAAAACATCCACAGCAACAACCAGTGGGAGAGGAGGGAAACTGGCAGTGCTGTGGGGGGAAGGAGGGGGAGCCAGGTCAGTAGGGGGATCTCTTCTGCACAGGGTGATTAGGGTGTGCCTGGGCACACCTGGCACACCCTGTGCGCACGCCTATGACAGTAAGTGTGCACCAACACAACACTGACACACACACACATAGGCACATTAACCCTTTGTGATCGCCCCCCCCACCCCCCTGTCACAGTGTCACTGAATGCAGTGATCTAATCACTGCATTTAGTGTCAGTGTGACAGGCAGTGTAAAATCAGTTAGTGTTAGGTTCAGGATAGCCCCCCCACCCCCCCCTAATAAAGTTTTAACCCCCTGATCACTGCCCTAGTTAACCCTTTCACTCCCTATTGCCAGCATCACTAAGCGATAATTTTTCTGATCGCTGTATTAGTGTCGCTGTTCCCGCTAGGTAGCTATTTTTTTTATTGCGATTTTTTTTTTTTACTAAAGACATATGGCTGAATTAATTTTGGCCTAAATGTTTTACTAAAATTTAGTTTATTTGATTTTTTTTATAACAAAAAGTAAAAAAATTGTGATTTTTTTCAAAATTGTCGCTCTATTTTAGTTTATAGCGCAAAAAATAAAAATCCCAGAGGCGATCAAATACCACCGAAAGAAAGCTCTATTTGTGGGAAGAAAAGGATGCAAATTTTGTTTGGGAGCCACGTCGCACGACCGCGCAATTGTCTGTTAAAGCGACGCAGTGCCGAATTGTAAAAACACCTTGGGTCATTTAGCAGCGTATGTGTCCGGGTCTTAAGTGGTAATATGGTTTTATCCATGGACTGTTCTATTACAGTTATACAGGGTTCATATTTGTATACTTTATTAAAAAAAAAATTTTTAATGATTAGAAATGTTTTTTTTTATTTATATGAATGGTGTATAGCTGCATTACATATGTGGAATTCCATTAATATACTATACACCATTCACATTTAAATAGGCACATGTATGAGCTTTAAATATTGATAAGTTTATTATTTTATTTCTATGTGGTGTATGTGTGCTGATTCGTGTGCAACTGTTGTATTTTTCACTTCCTCATCCTGTAATCCCGCTAAATCTCACGAGATTACAGCGAGAGAAGCCGTTCTGAGGAGTTTCCAGCCGTTTGTAGATCGCTCCTCATCTCAACATGAGAATCGATCTACAAAGTTTCATAAACAGGCACTCAGAGGAGAGCGATCTCCCCTGAGAATGCCTAAGAACTGAATAGCGGTATTTTACCGCACTTTCATAAAAGGACACCATAAAGCGACGCAGTGCCGAATCACAAAAAGTGATCTGGTCTTTGGACAGCAATATGGTCCGGGGCTAAAGTGATTATAGGAATCTATTTAGAAAATAAAAAACAAACCTTTACAACCCCTTTAAGCCACAATATTCCTGCTACAAATTTTAAAGTATATCTTAACTCCAAAACGGTTCTCTTATTCTTCAGCCCCCTCCCCCCCCCTTTATTTTTGTGCCTCTTTGTGCCTGTGCTCACTCCTACATTGTATCTATGAAGGGAGCTACGGCTGTCACAGCTGAGCTTCAGACATGTCTACCTTTGTTTATCTGTTACATCCGAAGACAGAGATCAGAAGTTTACAGAAGAAATATTCCATTTGTTCTTCCAATTGATCTTTCAGAAAGTGACAAGGACACTGGATTTCTGGTAACATTAACAGGTATTTTCTATATTTTCTGAAAAATGTAAGTTAAGTTAATGGCACAACATCTACAGACTGGTAATCTGTAATATATTACCTTGTTATATGTCATGCTAATGATATACAGATGTCACTCTGCTTCAAACATGAGCAAAAAAATTCAGCTTTATAAAAATAAAAAATAAACTTATTTGGTCCTTACTTGGCCTTGAAAAAGCTAAGTTTTCTAATCCAAAATAGAAGGCAAAAGGCAGTTTGGTTATCATTTCTGTTTACATCACAAGATCAGCTGTCATTGGCTGACAGCTGATCATGTGGTAAGGGGTCAGGATCGACCCCTTATCCAATCTGTGATCCAGAGAGTCTCAGACTCGCTAATCACAGAGCTAGCCGTACACGCCCTGCAGGGAGTGCGCAGGCCGCTCGAGCACGGGACGACGTCTATTGACGGCCTCCTGGCAATTCAGGTCCATGCTGTAGCCATCATTCGGCTATAGCGCAGATGGGAAGTGGCTAAAGGTTGTGCTGAAGAGCAGCCCTGAGGTGTGGAAGCCTTAAAAAGGGATTGTAAAAGGTAAAAAAAAATTAAAAAAAATTCCTGTTCTTCTGTCTGTAACTCCACACAGTAATGCGAGGCTTTCTCACTGGTGTGGAAAGAGAAAGCCTCTTGAGGGGGCGAGCAGGAGTGTCAGGACGCCCGCTAACACACAGCTCCTTTCTATATCTGCAAAGTAGAGAGTGTCCTGACTTGCCTGCTCGCTCCCTCCCCCCTGCAAGAGGCTTTCTCCACACCAGGTAGAAAGCCTTGCATTACTGTGTGTAGTTACAGACAGAAGAATAGGAAGTGAGGATTTCTCAGAAGAAATAAGGACATTTAAAAGCAAAATGGAAGAATGAGGTAAGTAAAGAAGGACTGCACTAAGGTAAAGAAAGCTATTTAGGGTAAAACTTGTTTTTTTTACCTTTACAACCCCTTTAACCACTTAAGGGCCCCTTCACGCCAATATACGTCGGTAGAAGGGCACAGGCACGTACCTTTACGTTGCCAGCCGCAGGGTCGCGAGCGTGCCCCCGGTGTCCCACGATCGGTCACAGGAGCTGAAGAACGGGGAAAGGTGACAGTAAACACACCTTCACCTTTCTTCTGTGTGGCAGTGACACTGATCGTCTGTTCCCTGGAACGACAATCAGTGACGTCACGCCTACGGCCACGCCCCCCTACAGTAAGAATTACTCCCTTAGGGCACACTAAACCCCTTAGCGCCCCTTAGTGGTTAACCCCTTCACTGCCATTTTTCACAGTAACGGTGCATTTTTATAGCATTTTTCGCTGTGAAAATGACAATGGTCCCAAAAATGTGTCAAAAGTGTCCGATGTGTCCGCCATAATGTCGCAGTCACGAGAAGAAAAAAAAAAAAAAACGCTGATCGCCGCCATTACTAGTGAAAAAAAATTATTAATAAAAATGCCATAAAGCCATCCCCTATTTTGTAAACACTATAAATTAGGTGCAAACAAATCGATAAACGCTTATTGCAATTTTTTTTTTTTTTACCAAAAATATGTAGAAGAATATGTATCGGCCTAAACTGAGGAAAAAACGTTTTTTTTTTTTATATATTTTTGGGGGATATTTATTATAGCAAAAAAGTAAAACATATTGAATTTCTTTCAAAATTGTCACTCTATTTTTGTTTATAGTGCAAAAAATAAATACCGCAGAGGTGATCAAATACCACAAAAAGAAAGCTCTATTTGTGGGAAAAAAAGGACGCCAATTTTGTTTGGGAGACACATTGCACGACCGCACAATTGTCAGTAAAAGCGAGGCAGTGCCGAATCGCAAAAAGGGGCAAGGTCCTTAACCTGCATATTGGTCCGGGTCTTAAGTGGTTAAGCTGGCCATACATTATACAATTTCCTTATAGATTTACCAAAACCATATAATATGAGGTCAAACAAACACTTGAAATATGCATGCAATAAGACAGGTCCTTCTACTAGAGTTGAAGGTAAATCTTAAGGAAATTGAATAACAAAATTGTATAGTGTATGGCCAGCCTTAAGCCTCATACACAGACACTCAGATTTTCATCGGACAAAGCGTAGGACTTTTGTCCGAAGGGCTTGGCCATGAACTTGTCAGTTCCTCCAGTCAGTGAGTTGAGGCAGACGGATTAGCTACAGGAGCTCACAACGGCACACGTCTCCTAGGAGTAGGAGCGTGCGGGCTATAGCTCCAGGCAGGTGTAGGCTAGCAGGCAGTCAGGGTTCCCCTGCCCAGCCAAGCTCCAGCACAGCCGCATCTTACCCGGATCCCGGATCACCTCCACCTCCAGCCGTCTCCAGCACTCTTTCCTCCCCTCCTTTGAGCATAATCTGCGCCATCACACAGGTAAATTCAGCCTGTCCCCCCCAGGATCAAGGGCGGCCGTCCTTTTCAGGATAGCCGCGGCAGTCCAGCCCTGGGAATCAGTTCTCCTCATCCAGACCTCAAGCGAGGCACCACCAGCCCGTCCCCCCCTCCCCGCCGCTGTTTCCTGGCTGTTTCGCCGGTCCGCGCCAGCCACGCTAGGTCCGCGGGAGCCGCGGCTTAGGAAAGACCGCGGCTTCAACTGCGGCCTAGCGGCACACGGCTACAGCACTCTGCATCGCCCCTGTTTTTTCACCCAACACACCCACCCTTACCCACAGACGTCCCCATCCACCTCCCTGGCAGCCAACCACCCCCTCTCTGGGGTTTATTTCAGCCAGTTGGTGGCCCGGCTTGGACCCTGTGTCAGGCCATCGGCCAGCTTGGTACACCCCCCCCAGCAGTAACTACTCCCTTCACACCATCCCCTCATAAATCAAGGAATCTACTCCCCACCGACACCTGACCACCCCCCCCCCCCCCGGCGACGGGCCACTATGGCCATTCGGCAATATTCTGCAGAAATCATCTGGGGCCTGAGGCAATTCGCCACAAAGCTACCAGCCGTCACCAAAAATGCCCTGAGATTTGAGCAACTTTTGAGGATCGATCGACGATCATCAGTCAAAAAATTTAGCTACCCACCCCAACCAAAGCACATATCATGTGCTTTGATCAATACAAGATCGGCAGTAAGACACCGATTAGAAATCCACGATTTCATTCTACAGAACAACTTAGACTGTCTCTTTATTACAGAAAGCTGGCTCACAGCCGACTGTAACACCATTCTTGGAGAACTGGTGCCTGAACACTACCGTATTATAACAGAAAACAAAATAGGGCAAAGAGGAGGAGGACTGGCGGTGATCCATAAGACGCATCTTGTGATCTCTAAACCAGCCCTTCAGCACTCGCTTCCATTTATGGAAACCCTTACTCTGCAACTGCAAACAAACCCCCAGGAGACCGTCCGTATTCTGCTCTGCTATAGGCCAGTGGGGCCTAAATTGCAGTTTTTACCCTCATGGACGGAGTTCATCTCCACTTACGCCCTAATAAGCAAACACCTTTTGCTGCTCGGGGACTTCAATCTCTGGGCCAACTCCTCACAAGACCCCGTTGCCGACGCCTGCATCGACCATCTGGAAGGATTAGGCCTTCAGCAACTAGTATGTGGGCCCACACATGCTTCAGGTCACACACTCGATCTTATCTTCAGACAAAATCTGAAAGTGAGTATTTTGGAAAATGAACCATTGCCATGGACAGATCACCATGCAATTAAATTCATAATTTCCAATACTGCCCTATTGATAAAAACACCCAAGCCGGTGACAACACACTGGTCTAGATCTCAGAAGAAGCTCCATTCAGAACTCTTCAAATCTACCTTGGAAAATAAAATTAAAACAATTCAACCAGGTCAAACGGCCGCAGACACACTGGATGCCATAAATGCAGCCCTACTACAGTCAGCCGACTTAGTAGCACCAGAACGCAAAGTCCTTACCCGGAAAAACAAGGCAGGCTGGTTCAACAACCAGCTATCGCTACTGAAGAAAGAGCGTAGAAGGGCAGAAGCCGCCTGGAAAAGAAACGCTTACGAGGCGAACCTCGCCATCTACAAAGTAGCAACAAGAAGATACCACATAGAAATCTTCAAAGCCAAGAAAAACTATCGACAGCGCCTTAAACCGCCCCCGGGAACTCTTCAAGCTGGTCTCGCAGACCATGAATCCAGACTGTCTTGAAGCCCCCAACTCAGACACCCAAGAATTTTGCAATGAATTGTCGGATTTCTTCATCAATAAAATTGAGAGAATCCGGGAAAGCATTCCGCAAAACAATACCCCTGAGCTACCACACAGCACCCGGAGGAACATTCTACAACCAACAAAGTTCACTCTGGAACCCATCTCCAGCGATGCCACAGAAAATATCATCGGCGCTTTGCGTAACAGCACATCGCCTAATGATATCATCCCCACTAAGCTGCTAAAGGAATGTGCCGATATCCTGGCGCCTCCCATTACGCAGCTTATAAACCAGTCATTTAAGGAAGGCATAGTGCCCTCCCTGCTGAAAGAGGGCACAATCCAGCCCATCTTGAAGAAACCTACCCTGGATCCCAAGGACCCAAATCACCGCCGTCCCATAACAATGCTAAACGTTTTCTCCAAGGTAATGGAGAAAGTGGTGGTACAACAGCTGCAACAGCATCTAGATACCCACAACCTACTTGATCCACTGCAATCGGGATTCCATCCCGGACACGGGACGGAAACAGCACTGCTCAAAATACGGGACGACTTTCTCGAGGCCGCAGACGAAGGAGAATCTTGTCTCCTGGTTCTGCTGGACCTAAGCGCAGCCTTTGACACGGTAGATCACAAACTGCTACTGACTCGGCTGGCTGAGGTAGCCGGAGTCACAGAGGGTGATTTACCATGGTTTTCCTCCTTTTTGGGAAGCCGATCTCAAATGGTGAAGTTGGGACCGTTCACTCCTGGAAAACGCACTGTGTCATGTGGAGTCCCCCAAGGCTCACCTCTGTCACCGGTGCTCTTCAACATCTATCTTCGCCCTCTCTTTGAAGTTATCAGTAGTCAACAACTACTTTATCACTCATATGCAGACGACACGCAACTGTATTTTCGCATCTGCAATAGAAAGGATCATCATCTCAGCTTATCATCTCAGCTTAGAGAATTGTCTCTCTTCAATAGAAAAGTGGATGACTAGGAGTTATCTTAAACTCAACAATTCCAAAACAGAACTTCTTCTGTTTCATGCCAGTCGCAAGAGTCAACTGGCAACAACCTGGACACCTCCACCCATTCTGGGCCAGATATCACCCCTAGCGCCAAAGTCAAAAGTCTCGGGATCATTTTTGACACCCACATGACAATGGACGCACAAATAGGGTCAGTAGTCAGCGGATCTCACCATCTGCTGCGCCTACTACGCAGGCTTATTCCATTCATTCCCAAAGAAGACGTACCAGTCGTGGTGGGAACAATTGTGAACTCCAGACTTGACTATGCAAATGCCCTTTACCTCGGACTCCCAAAGTACCAAATCGCTCGTCTGCAAGTCGTACAAAATACGGCCGCCAGACTGGTGACTGGGAAAAAACCCTGGGAATCAATCTCACCGTCGCCGAGATCCCTTCACTGGTTGCCAGTAAAAGACAGAATTGCTTTTAAAGCTCTCTGTCTGACTCATAAGTGCATCCATGGAAAAGCCCCGCAATATCTTTGCGATAAAATAGAAGCCCACAATCCCAATCGCATTCTGCGATCCAGCGACTTAAAATTTGGTCAAAGTACCCAAAGCCAGATTCAAGTCCAAAGGAGAAAGAAGGTTTGCGGTCCAAGGTCCCAGACTTTGGAACGCTTTACCAACCAGAATTCGGTTGGAGGAAAATCACCTGACCTTCAGAAGACAGATTAAAACTCTGCTCTTTTGATGTCAAGAAAGACTGAAACAACAAGCGCCCAGAGACGATTTGGTTCGCATGTGCCGCGCTATACAAGTTTCTCATTCATTCATTCATACAAAACGGCAAAGAAATGTCGCCCAACAAACACGAAACTGTGTTTTTTCAGCTCTTTAGCGCCACCCTTTGGGCAACTTCTGTTGCGTTATGGTGAGCATTGCTTCTGAGCATGCGCGTTTTTACTTTGGAGTTTTGTCCGACAGACTTGTGTACACATGATTGGAAAATTCGACAACACACAATTTTTGGCGAACAATTTGAAAGCATGCTATCCCACATTTGTCCATGGAAAATCCGTCAAACAATTGTCCGATGGAGCGTACAAACAGTCAGATTTTCCGCCAACAGTCTGTCATCACACAATTCCCGTCAGATAATCCGATTGTGTGTACGAGGCTTGAGAGTCACTCAGCAGAGCTGTTAAACAGTTGATCTGGAAGTGTCTTAAACAGGGGGGGTGGGGGGTGATTAACGAGAGGGGAGGGGGGGGGGGGACAGGCATATCTGTGGAAAATTAACCACTTGACCTCCAGAAGGTTTACCCCCCTTCATAACCAGGCCATTTTTGTGACACTGCACTACTTTAACTGACAACTGCGTGGTCGTGCGAAACTGTACCCAAATTTATGTCCTTTTTTCCCACTAATAGAGATTTGAAAAAAAGTACTTGATCCCCTGCTGATTTTGTACATTTGCCCACTGACAGAGAAATGATCAGTCTAAAATTTTAATAGTAGGTTTATTTTAACAGTGAGAGACAGAACAAAAATATCCAGAAAAATGCATTTCAAAAAAATTATAAATTTAAATGCATTTTAATGAGTGAAAAGTATTTGTCCCCTTTGTCAAACATGACTAAGTACTTGGTGGCAAAACCCTCGTTGGCAATCACAGAGGTCAGACATTTCTTGTAGTTGGCCACCAGGTTTGTACACATCTCAGGAGGGATTTTGTCTCGCTTCTCTTTGCGGATCCTCTCCAAGATATAGAGATTATATATATATATATATATATATATATATATATATATATATCCTGCATAATAATTATTAAGGTTTTGAGGCCAACGTTTGGTAGCTTGAACCTCCAGCTCCCTCTGGAGTCTAGCTAGGCTACTCCAGGAACTTAACCACTTGTCATCTGCCCACCGTCAAATGACGGCAGGCAGACGACTCCATTATCCTGACATCACGTCATATGACGTGATGTCCCTTTAAAGCCGCGGGCGGGCGCGCGTCGCCGGCGGCGCGCGCGCACCCGCCGCTCTGCGGGGATCCCGTGCGAGTGCCCGGCGGCAACGATCGCCGCCGGGCACACGCGATTGCTCAGTAACTGAGCGGGGACGTGGAGCTCTGTATGTAAACACAGAGCTGCACGTCCCTGTCAGGGAGAGAGGAGATCGATTGTGTCCCTTGTACATAGGGACACAATCGGTCACCTCCCCCAGTCACCCCCCCCTCCCCCCACAGTTAGAACACTCATAGGACACACATTTAACCCCTTCCCCGCCCCCTAGTGGTTAACCCCTTCACTGCCAGTCACATTTATACAGTAATCAATGCATATTTATAGCATTGTTCACTGTATAAATGTAAATGGTCCCAAAAATGTCAGAAAAGTGTCCGAAATGTCCGCCATAACGTTGCAGTCCCAATAAAAAAATCGCAGATCGCCGCCATTAATAGTAAAAAAAATAAAAAATGCCATAAACTATCCCCTATTTTGTAAACGCTATAAATTTTGCGCAAACCAATCGATAAACGCTTATTGCATTTTTTTTTTACCAAAAATATGTAGAAGAATACGTATCGGCCTAAACTGAGGGAAAAAATATTTTTTTTATATATTTTTTGGGTTATTTATTATAGCAAAAAGGAAAAAAATATTGAATTTTTTTAAAAATTGACGCTCTATTTTTGTTTATAGCGCAAAAAATAAAAAACGCAGAGGTGATCAAATACCACCAAAAGAAAGCTCTATTTGTGGGAAAAAAAGGACGCCAATTTTGTTTGGGAGCCACGTCGCACGACCGCACAATTGTCAGTTAAAGCGACGTAGTGCCGGAAGCTTATATTTTGTCTGGGCAGGAAGGGGGTGTAGGTGCACAGTAGGTAAGTGGTTAATGTGCTTCTTCTTGAGCCACTTCTTTGTTGCCTTAACCATCTGTTTTGGGTCATTGTTATAATGGAATACCCATGACCTATTTTCAATGCCCTGGCTGAGGAAAGGGGGTTCTCACCCAAGATTTGACGGTACATGGCCCCGTCCATCGTCCCATGTGGGGACGTCCTTAGCAGAAAAACATCCCCAAAGCATAATGTTCCCATCTTCATGTTTGACAGCAGGGATGGTGTTTTTGGGGTCACAGGCGGCATTTCTCCTCCTCAACACTTTGAGTTGATGTCAAAGAGCTCGATTTTGGTCTCATCTGACCACAACACTTAAGCCCTGTACACACGGCCGGGAATCTCATCAGGAAAAAAAAACAGTTTTTCCTGATGAGATTCCTGGCAAGCTTTCTTGCTCACCGAGTGTACACATGGGCAATTAAAAAGAACCGCCTTTCTTTTAAATGGCAAGAACGCAGTGACGTCACCGACTACGACGAGCATGCACTCGTCACATTCGATGCGGGTGCTGCAGGATTTCAGTCCTTAACGCCGTAGTGTGTTACCAATTGTTTTCTTGGTGACCGTGGTCCCAGCCGCCTCGAGATCATTGGCAACATTCTCCCATGTAGTTCTGGAAAAATTCCTCACCGTTTTCATGATCATTAAAACTCCACAAGGAGAGATCTTGCATGGAGCCCCAGACCGACGGAGATTGACCACCAACTGTTGTCACCCTCTCTCACCAAGCTGCTTGGCGATGGTCTTGTAGCCCAATCCAGCCTTGTGCGAGTCTACAATCTTGTACCCGACATGTTTGGACAGCCCTTTGGCCTTGGCGGAGGAATTGGAATCTGATTGGTTGATTGATTCTGTGGACAGGTGTCCTTTATACAGGAAACAAGCTGATATTAGGAGCATTCGCTTTAAACGAGTGCTCCTAATCTCAGCTCATTACCTGTATAGAAGACACCTGATTGATAGGGGATCAAATACCGATTTCACTCATTAAAATGCAAATCAATTTATAACATTTTGAAATGCGTTTTTCTGGATACTTTTATTCTGTCTCTCACTTTTAAAATAAACCTACCATTAAAATGATAGACTGATCATTTCTTTGTCAGTGGGCAAACACACAAAATCAGCAGGGGATCAAATACTTTTTTCTCTCACTGTATCAGTTATCGATAACTTGTGATCTAACCGACTTTTTCTGCTCAACAGCTATCCTTATTGTAAGGCTGCATTCACACCTAGGCGTTTTGTCGCCCTACGCCCGACACTGTAGCAGCCTGAAATACGCTGGAGGGGCGAATTTACATTGTCGGCTATGGAGATGGTTCAGATCTCTACGCCGAACGTCGAAGCGCCGTACGCCTGAAGCTTAAAACAAGTCCCGTTTTGTCGCCGCAAATCGCGGGGACAAAACGCCTATTTCATGTCGCCGCAATACGCCGCATACCGCCTATGCCTAGGTGTGAATGCAGCCTTAGTGTAATTTATGTGTGGCGCAAGACCATTCCTTTTATTCCAATGTGGCCGGGAAGGTCAAAGGGTTGGATACCTCTGATGTAAAGTGTTCATCCTAGGCCACTCTCACAGAAGAAAGTCAGGCCAGCTGGCACTAGGATTAATTTCCTTTTGGCAAAATGTATATTACAGAATTTCACAACTCAGTTACAGAATAAAATATTTAAAATTAGACTTTAAAACATACTGGACAGCGAGTACCAAGATATTAACATGCCAAAGGCCAAGTAAGAAACCACTTCACAGAAGGAAGGATTCAGTGTTTATAGTTTGTGAAAACTAGCGGACGCCTATGAAAGGGTCAGTACTCATCACCGGGGACATAGCATTGCTCTCGCTGGTCCCAAGAGCCTCACAGTGTTAAGAATGGCTGCCGAGAGGATAATGGCATCATGCTCACAGCGGCGTTCTTAGTTTGTATGCACATGGGTACCTGCACACTGTTCTCTGCATTTTCAAGCTTGGAATGATGCTGCTGAGAGCAGATATTACTAGAAGCCTCTCTACCCACAGCAACAGAGAATCAATCCTCTATTTTTCCAATCAGAAAGCACATACATAACCTGAATTCACTTGTAAATACACATGCCAGCATGCAAAAAAAAAATCACAGCGGATCAACCAGATTATTAATGGTGACAACCAACACTAATGATCCAGCTGATCTGTCACAAATCACATACGAGTATGTATTATACCGCACATGGCTGCACAATAGGTCTCCTATAAAAAAAATATACAGTGCGGAAAATAAGTATTTGAACACCCTGCTATTTTGCAAGTTCTCCCACTTGGAAATCATGGAGGGGTCTGAAATTGTCATCGTAGGTGCATGTCCACTGTGCGAGACATAATCAAAAAAAAAAAAATTCCGGAAATCACAATGTATGAATTTTTAACTATTTATTTGTATGATACAGCTGCAAATAAGTATTTGAACACCTGAGAAAATCAATGTTAATATTTGGTACAGTCGCCTTTGTTTGCAATTACAGAGGTCAAATGTTTCTTGTAGTTTTTCACCAGGTTTGCACACACTGGAGGAGGGATTTTGGCCCACTCCTCCACACAGATCTTCTCTAGATCAGTCAGGTTTCTGGGCTGTCGCTGAGAAACACGGAGTTTGAGCTCCCTCCAAAGATTCTCTATTGGGTTTAGGTCTGGAGACTGGCTAGGCCACGCCAGAACCTTGATATGCTTCTTACAGAGCCACTCCTTGGTTATCCTGGCTGTGTGCTTCGGGTCATTGTCATGTTGGAAGACCCAGCCTTGACCCATCTTCAAAGCTCTAACGGAGGGAAGGAGGTTGTTGCCCAAAATCTTGCAATACATGGCCCCGGTCATCCTCTCCTTAATACAGTGCAGTCGCCCTGTCCCATGTGCAGAAAAATACCCCCAAATCATGATGCTACCACCCCCATGCTTCACAGTAGGGATGGTGTTCTTGGGATGGTACTCATCATTCTTCTTCCTCCAAACACGGTTAGTGGAATTATGACCAAAAAGTTCTATTTTGGTCTCATCTGACCACATGACTTTCTCCCATGACTCCTCTGGATCATCCAAATGGTCATTGGCAAACTTAAGACGGGCCTTAACATGTGCTGGTTTAAGCAGGGGAACCTTCCATGCCATGCATAATTTCAAACCATGACGTCTTAGTGTATTACCAACAGTAACCTTGGAAACGGTGGTCCCAGCTCTTTTCAGGTCATTGACCAGCACCTCCCGTGTAGTCCTGGGCTGATTTCTCACCTTTCTTAGGATCATTGAGACCCCACAAGGTGAGATTTTGCATGGAGCCCCAGTCCGAGGGAGATTGACAGTCATGTTTAGCTTCTTCCATGTTCTAATGATTGCTCCAAGCCTCCAACAGTGGACCTTTTTTCACCAAGCTGCTTGGCAATTTCCCCGTAGCCCTTTCCAGCCTTGTGGAGGTGTACAATTTTGTCTCTAGTGTCTTTGGACAGCTCTTTGGTCTTGGCCATGTTAGTAGTTGGATTCTTACTGATTGTATGGGGTGGACAGGTGTCTTTATGCAGCTAATGACCTCAAACAGGTGCATCTAATTTAGGATAATAAATGGAGTGGAGGTGGACATTTTAAAGGCAGACTAACGGGTCTTTGGGGGTCAGAATTCTAGCTGATAGACAGGTGTTCAAATACTTCTTTGCAGCTGTATCATACAAATAAATAGTTTAAAAAATCATACATTGTGATTTCTGGAATTTTTTTTTTTTTGATTATGTCTCTCACAGTGGACATGCACCTACGATGACAATTTCAGACCCCTCCATGATTTCCAAGTGGGAGAACTTGCAAAATAGCAGGGTGTTCAAATACTTATTTTCCGCACTGTATATCTATTTTTAAAGACTAAGTTCACCTTTAACCACTTCCTTACTGGCGCATTGTAAAATGACACCCCTCACTGCCTATCTGGTCCGGCTAAGGAGCTGGTTCCATTAAGGACTGCACAGGCGCAATCTGATCCGACGATCTGGTTCCGGCTAACGAGCTGGTTCTGCGCAGGTGCAATCCTTGCCGACGGAAATCTCCGAACCTCGGCCGGCATCCAGGGCGACGTGGAGTTTGAGGAAAGTGGCCAGTTGGCCTCACGTCCTCGCTTCGCTCACTCAGCTTCCTGGCTCTTTTTTTAACATCCTCCAATCCACGGGGATGTTAAAGAATGAGCCTGGATGCCGGCCGGGGTTCGGAGATTTCCGTTGGCAAGGATTGCACCTGCGCAGAACCAGCTCGTTAGGGGAACAATACAGACAAGTCACCAGCAGGAACCCTTCCTCGATCCGGGAGGACGTCATATAACGTCCTATGTTCCCGGTGTTGTAGGGCGCGCGCGGCAACGCTCGTGACCCGGCGGCCGTGATTGCCGTCGGGCATCCGCGATTGCTGGTGATCACGGCAGGAGTGTGGATCTGTGTGTGTAAACACACAGATCCACCTCCTGTCAGAGGTGAGGAGACCAATGCTGTGTTCCCAGTACAGAGGAACACACATCGGTCTCCTCCCCTTGTGAGTCCCCTCCCCCTACAGTTAGAACACACTTTAAGTAACATTTTAACCCCTTCAGCGCCCCCTAGCATTAACCCCTTCCCTGCCAATCACATTTACACAGTAATTAGTGCATATTTATAGCACTAATCGCTGTATAAATGTGAATGGTCCCAAAAACGTGTCAAAAGTGTCCGATGTGTTCGCCGCAATGTCACGGTCACAATAAAAAAAAACGCAGATCGCCGCCATTACTAGTAAAAAAAAAAAAAAAAATAAAGATATAAAATAAAAATGCCATAAATCTATCACCTATTTTGTAGACGCTATAACTTTTGCGCAAACCAATCAATATACGATTGAGATTTTTTTTTTTTTTTACCAAAAATATGTAAAATATTTTTTAAATGTTGATATTTAAAAAGTAAAAAATATTGACGCTCTTCTTTTGTTTATAGCGCAAAAAATAAAAACCGCAGAGATGATCAAATACCACCAAACGAAAGGTCCATTTGTGGGGGGGACATAAAGATTTAATTTGAGTACAGTGTAATTGTCATTCAAAGTGCAACAGCGCTGAAAACTAAAAATAGGTTTGGGCAGGAAGGGGGGGGGGGGGGGGGGGGGAATGCCCTGTATGGAAGGGGTTAAAAAAAAATGCATGATTTTGCAGATTAAAGAAAAATATGATGTGTATTATTTTTAACTTGTTGCAGCTGGGATCAATACCCAGTAGGGTTTTGTATTTAACCTTTTTGAAAATGCTGTATATATAGTTTGGTATATCTATATTTATCTCATTATATATATATATATATATATATATAATATATATATATATATATATATATATATATATATATATATATATATATACACACATACACATACACACACACACATACATACACCAAAACATATATAGAAAAAATGTAAAAAATTCAAAAAGGTTAAAAAAAAAAAATCCTAATGAGTATTGATCCCAAGTGCACAGTGCTGCAACAAGTATTATAGTGTGAATATGACATGTGTAGCTTCCATTAACTGAAATATTATAAAATAACCTAGTGGGTAGTGAGTCCCAATCACCGGTGCTGCAAGAAACCTCAACCGCATTGTGCAAATAAATATAAGTACAGAACATTTCTTAAAACAATTCATCAAAATTCAATAATTCTAAGATAGCCCTACTGGGTAGTGAATCCAAATCACCAGTGCTGCAAGAACACACAATTGTGCAAATATATAAGTAACCAAACTAATTCCAAATAACAATCAATAAAAACCATCCAAAAAACATGGCTGTGAATGAACATTTTATTAATAATTATATAAAATGTTTGTTTATTTATTTATATATTTGTACAATTGTGTTTTTGCAGCACTGGTGATTTGGATTCACTGAGACAGACATTAGGATCAGAGAGACAGGGGAGTTGAGGGAAAGGGGGAGGAGGGGAGGCTAAGAGATAACGAGAGAGAGTGCTTTCTCTACCTGTGTCTCCTTTGATCCTTCCAGCGGCTCCCTGGCAGCGTGCCCGTCCTCTGGGTCCCCAGTCAGATTGTTTCCCGGGCCTCATTTCACTCCGAAGAGGAAGTTGGAGCAATCCATGCTCTGGAGGCATGGTAGAAGCTGTGCCCGCTGCTTCTCACCTCTTGGGGGGGCGGGGTCAGGGGGGAGAGGTCAAGGAGGGGGCGGCCATGGTTAAACTATTCTCCCGACTTCCGGGCTCTCATGCCCATCTGTCCTCGGCTCGGCCCCTCGCTGAATACCGCCATGAGAGAGATACCCCTGCTGACGGGGGCCGCTGAGCGGGCCCCATGACAAGGCCTGGCGGGTCGGATTCGGCCCGCGGGCCTTGCATTTGCCACCCCTGCTGTAAAGTCTTACATCTACGATCAGTAGATTGCAGACAATGTCTGGCTCCAGCTGTCTGCCTGTATCTCCATACAGATAGTAAGACCCCTTTCACACTGAGGCACTTTGCAGGCGCTATAGAGCTAAAAATAGTGCCCTGAAAGAGCAGTGCACTGGCAGGGCGTCAGAAAAAGTCCTGCTAGCAGCTTTTTTTTAGCGCAATCAATGGGCAGCGGCGCCGAACCACCGGCAAAGCGCTGCTGTAGCACTGCTTTGCAGGAGCCTTTACCCCTTTTCCGGCTGCTAGCGGGGGTTAAAAGCGCCCTGCAAGCGACCAGAAATCGCAGCAAAAAACGACAGATAAAGGGCCGCTAAAAATAGCGGCGTTTTACTGCCGACGCCTGGGCGCTGTGAGGGTGAAAGCACTCTTACTGAAAAGTGGGGTGTGTCAGTTAACTAGGAAGGCACTGATTAGCACAAGAACTACAAACAGCATGCCACGGTGCCAGACGGGACTTGTAGTTCATTCATTCACAGATTGCTGTGAATACATGATGCAGCTGTGTGGGCAGAGCCAGGTGTGAGGAAAGGATCCCCTGCCTACTCTCACAACAGGGGATTAGGCAGTGAATGGGCTGCTGCATTGGTAACATGTGACACCCTAAATATGGGTGTAATATGTTACTAAAGGTGAACTTAGTCGGCAAAGTGAACTTTTTTGCTTCAAAAGCAGTTTGGCAGTAAAAAAAAAAAAAAAAAAAAAAAAAAAGAAGTATATACAGTATGTTGCACAGAGACACTGAAGTAAACCGTTGCATTGATCCGCTTGGGAAAAGCATAGGTTTGCTCTAAAGCAGGGCTGTCCAACCTTTTGACCTTCCTGGGCCACTTTAGTGGCGTGGAGCAATTTTCTTTTTGTAGTATACTAATCAAATGAGAAACAAAATGTAGTGTATATAGATAGAAAACCTGTACACACTTTAAAAAAAACTGTGCTGCACCAAAACACATAGGGCCAGATTCACAGAGCCATTACTCCGGTGTATCTCCTGTTAGACCGGAGTAATCTCAAATTAGCCGCATCGTATCATTAGTCTGAATCCTCAAACCACGATACGACGGCCTCAGGCTTCGATCCAACAGGCTTACGTCTTCGTACGCCGTCGGATCTACGCTGCAATCTTTTTCCGCCCGCTGGGTGGAGTTTGCGTCGTTTTCAGCGTTGGTGTATGCAAATTCGCTTTTTCCGGGGATCCACAAAGTTACGATCGTCCGTCGCATTCTCTTACTGCATCTGTAGCCATCTTTTTGCTGCGTAAAGTTAGGGAAGCAAAAATCTTGTCTAACGTTAGACAGCCCATGTTAAAGCGGAGGTTCACCCTAAATATAAGATCTCCCATGCGATCCAGCATACTGGCGTCAGCGCCAGTATGCTGGGTTTTTTTTTTTTTAATAGCACACTTACTGTATTATTGTGGAATTCCTTTTTTGTCCCCCGCGGTGGACGGCTGTAGTATAGCGCGTCACATCTTCCTAAAATACCCGATATGGACTCGGGTAATCTCGGCGAAAATGCGGCGCCTGCGCACAGACCTAGGAGCTGACTGCGCAGGCGCCGTAATTCTCCGAGTCCTATTTCGGAGGGCGTGACGCGCCATAGCCGTAGGACTCGGAGAAATACGGCGCCTGCGCAGTCAGCTCCTAGGTCTGTGCGCAGGCGCCGCATTTTCGCCGAGATTACCCGAGTCCATATCGGGTATTTTAGGAAGATGTGACGCGCTATACTGGCGCCGTCCACCACGGGGGACAGAAAAGGAATTCTACAATAATACAGTAAGTGTGCTATTAAAAAAAAAAAAAAAACAGCATACTGGCGCTGACGCCAGTATGCTGGATCGCATGGGAGATCTTATGTTTAGGGTGAAATACCGCTTTAAGTATGGCCATCGTTCCCGCGTCGAATTTCAATTTTTTATTTTTTTTGAGTAAGTCGTCCGGGAATAGGAATGTACATAAACGACGCTACTCAAAAAAAAAAACGGACGTAACAACGTTATTTCGCGCAATGCACGGCAGGACATTTCTGAATGGAGCATGCGCAGTTCGATCGCCGTGGGGACGCGCCTAATTTAAATGCTTCACACCCCCTCATCGCGTATTTCGATTCCGCCGCGAGAAATACACTACGCCGCCATACCTTACGGGACAAAATCTACCTGAAATCGTCTTAGAGCCAGGTAAAATACGGCGGCGTAGTGCATCTCTGATACTCTGCGCCAGGGCAATTGTACCTGAATCTGGCCCATAGTATTTTGTTACCGTACGTTTTGCTGCAGGTGAAAAAGCACATACGCAAGGTGTGTGGTTGTGCCATTAAGACTTAGACCCCTTTCACACTGAAGCATTTTTACAGCATTTTAGCGTTAAAAATAGCGCTATTAAAACGCTCATAAAACGCTCTCCGTGCATCTCAATTGACCCTTTCACACCGAGTCCTGCAAGCAGCATCTTTGGAGCAACTTTTGGGCGCTGAAAAATAATTAAAAAAAATAAAACGCTCCAAAAACGCCCCTCTCCATTGAAATTGAAAGCGCTGTAAAAACGCCTTGTCCTTTCACACTGAGGCACTGCAAAAACGCCCTAAAATGTTAAAGGTCTTAGCGGTGCTTTACCAGCGTTTTTCGGGCGCTGGCAGTGTGAAAGGGCTCTAAAAGCACTCAGGCTTTCACATTGGGATTGCAGATGAGGCTTCTTTCAGGTGCTTTACAGGCTTTTTTTTACGCCAAAGCGCCTGAAAAACGCTTAAATAACGCCCTCCAAAAAACGCTCCAGTGTGAAAGGGGCCTAAGGACCTGAATGTCGCTCGATTTTGCTGCGACAGGGACGGGGAAATAGTGCCCCATTGGTGTTCCTGGGCGGGGGGGAATAGTGCCCCATTGGTGTTCCTGGGAGGGGGGAATAGTGCCCCATTGGTGTTCCTGGGAGGGGGGGAAATAGTGCCCCATTGGTGATCCTGGGAGGGAGGGGGGAAATAGTGCCCCATTGGTGATCCTGGGAGGGAGGGGGGAAATAGTGCCCCATTGGTGTTTTTGGGAGGGGGGGAATAGTGCCCCATTGGTGTTCCTGGGGGGGGGGAATAGTGCCCCATTGGTGTTCCTGGGGGGGGGATAGTGCCCCATTGGTGTTCCTGGGAGGGGGGGGGAACAGTGCCCCATTGGTGTTCCTGGGAGGGGGGGGAATAGTGCCCCGTTGGTGTTCCTGGGAGGGGGGGGGGAATAGTGCCCCATTGGTGTTCCTGGGAGAGTGGGAATAGTGCCCCACTGGTGTTCCTGGGAGGGGGGGGAATAGTGCCCCATTGGTGTTCCTGGGAGGGGGGGGGGAATAGTGCCCCATTGGTGTTCCTGGGAGGGAGGGGGGAATAGTGCCCCATTGGTGTTCCTGGGAGGGGGGGGGAATAGTGCCCCATTGGTGTTCCTGGGAGGGGGGAATAGTGCCCCACTGGTGTTCCTGAATAGTGCCCCACTGGTGTTCCTGGGAGGGAGGGGGGAAATAGTGCCCCATTGGTGATCCTGGGAGGGAGGGGGGAAATAGTGCCCCATTGGTGATCCTGGGAGGGAGGGGGGAAATAGTGCCCCATTGGTGATCCTGGGAGGGAGGGGGGAAATAGTGCCCCATTGGTGATCCTGGGAGGGAGGGGGGAAATAGTGCCCCATTGGTGATCCTGGGAGGGAGGGGGGAAATAGTGCCCCATTGGTGATCCTGGGAGGGAGGGGGGAAATAGTGCCCCATTGGTGATCCTGGGAGGGAGGGGGAAAATAGTGCCCCACCATGGTGTTCCTGGGAGGGGGGGGATAGTGCCCCATTGGTGTTCCTGGGAGGGGGGGGGGAATAGTGCCCCATTGGTGTTCCTGGGAGGGAGGGGGGAATAGTGCCCCATTGGTGTTCCTGGGAGGGGAGGGGGAATAGTGCCCCATTGGTGTTCCTGGGAGGGGGGAATAGTGCCCCCATTGGTGTTCCTGGGAGGGGGGAATAGTGCCCCATTGGTGTTCCTGGGAGGGGGGGGAATAGTGCCCCACTGGTGTTCCTGGGAGGGGGGGAAAATAGTGCCCCATTGGTGTTCCTGGGAGGGGGGAATATTGCCTAATTGGTGTTCCTGGGAGGGGGAAATAGTGCCCCATTGGTGTTCCTGGGAGGGGGGAAATAGTGCCCCATTGGTGTTCCTGGGAGGGGGGAATAGTGCCCCATTGGTGTTCCTGGGGAGGGGGGGGAATAGTGCCCCATTGGTGTTCCTGGGAGGGGGGAATAGTGCCCCATTGGTGTTCCTGGGAGGGGGGAATAGTGCCCCATTGGTGTTCCTGGGAGGGGGGAATAGTGCCCCATTGGTGTTCCTGGGAGGGGGGAATAGTGCCCCATTGGTGTTCCTGGGAGGGGGGAATAGTGCCCCATTGGTGTTCCTGGGAGGGGGGAATAGTGCCCCATTGGTGTTCCTGGGAGGGGGGAATAGTGCCCCATTGGTGTTCCTGGGAGGGGGAATAGTGCCCCATTGGTGTTCCTGGGAGGGGGGAATAGTGCCCCATTGGTGTTCCTGGGAGGGGGGAATAGTGCCCCATTGGTGTTCCTGGGAGGGGGGGGAGGGGGGGAATAGTGCCCCATTGGTGTTCCTGGGAGGGGGGGAATAGTGCCCCATTGGTGTTCCTGGGGAGGGGGGGGGAATAGTGCCCCATTGGTGTTCCTGGGAGGGGGGGGAATAGTGCCCCATTGGTGTTCCTGGGAGAGGGGGGGAATAGTGCCCCATTGGTGTTCCTGGGAGGGGGGGAAATAGTGCCCCATTGGTGTTCCTGGGAGGGGGGGGGATAGTGCCCCATTGGTGTTCCTGGGAGGGGGGGGGAATAGTGCCCCATTGGTGTTCCTGGGATGGGGGGGGGGGGGGGAATAGTGCCCCATTGGTGTTCCTGGGAGGGGGGGGTGGGGGGAGGGGGGGGAATAGTGCCCCATTGGTGTTCCTGGGAGGGGGGGAATAGTGCCCCATTGGTGTTCCTGGGAGGGGGGGAATAGTGCCCCATTGGTGTTCCTGGGAGGGGGGGGGAATAGTGCCCCATTGGTGTTCCTGGGAGGGGGGGGGGGGGAAATAGTGCCCCATTGGTGTTCCTGGGAGGGGGGGGGGGAATAGTGCCCCATTGGTGTTCCAGGGGGAGGGGGGGGTAGTGCCCCATTGGTGTTCCTGGGAGGGGGGGGGGGGAATAGTACCCCATTGGTGTTCCTGGGAGGGGGGGGGGAATAGTACCCCATTGGTGTTCCTGGGAGGGGGGGGGGAATAGTGCCCCATTGGCGTTCCTGAATGCAACACTCAGTTTTTTCATTATTACTGTTAAATAAACGAAAACAAATCCACATTACGTTTTTTTAATGATTTTATCCGATTAATCGAAAAAAATAATCGGCCAATTAATGGATTATGAAAATAATCGTTAGTTGCAGCCCTAGTTAACACCACCATAAAAGCAGGTAGCAAACGCAGTGTTTGCCTGAATTGGATTCCATGTGATCCAATTCCAGACCCAAGTGTGAGAGTACAACAATGTCAGACTTTACTTCTAAAAGGAGTGGCACAAGCATGCATGGCACCTGATAGATGAATATCACAGACGCACACGTACCACCTGGCTTCCGCTGATTGCGATGAAGATCCATATACTGCTGATTGGACCAATACACAGGTGTCTATGAATATGATGAATTCCTAAGTGACATCTTGTAAAACACAAGAAAAAAAAAAGACTACCTGTAAAAAGCAGAGCTGTTTGCCCACAGAACCCGGATTCCAAATAAAGCCATAAAGCCCTGACCTGATCACTTACCATCGGTGACAGTCTTGCATTTTCTTTTTAGGAACCAGTCCTAATATCTGGGCAAGATTGACAGAAGAATAGACAATCTCAAGTATATTTGGTCTCTATCCATCTATCACACATACCGATCAGATAACATTGTGACAACCCACCATGACCACCCACTTAAAATTGAGTAGCCCCCCCCCCCCCCATTTACCACCAAAATATCCACAATCATTTGAGGCATGAACTCCACTAGACCAGTGTTTATTTAAAATTATTTAACCACTTCTATACCAGGCCAATTCTTGCATTCCTCTCCTACATGTAGAAAATTAATCAGAACCCATAAACATTAAATGTATTTTTTAGCAGAGACCCTGGTGAATAAAATGGCAATTGTTGCAATTGGTTAGGTCACACGGTATTTGCGTACATTTTTCCGAACGCATTTCGTTTGGTGAAAAAATGAATACAAAATAAAATGCCGTTTAACCACTTGCCGACCGCGGCACGCCTATTTACATTGACAGAATGGCATGGGCAGGCAGCGTCCAGAGTCACGAACCGCATCAGCAAAAAAAGAAAATCTCCCCCACTGTAATATCCACATCTCCCCCCCCCCCACCAATATTCACACCCCCCCCCCCCTGTAATATTCACATTTCCCCCAACTGCAGTGCGTCACTAGGGTTGGTGTCACCCGATGCAAAAAATTGTGTCACACCCCCCCCCAACCAACTATAGTCCCCCCTCAGTACAGACCCCCCCTCCCTCAGTAGACACCCCCACCTCAGTACAGACACCCCCCCAGTAGTAAAGACAGTACGCCCCCTCAGTGCAGACACCCCCCCAGTAGTAAAGACAGTAACCCCCCTCAGTGCAGAACCCCCCCCCGTAGTAGTAAAGACAGTAACCCTCCTCAGTGCAGACACCCCAGTAGTAAAGACAGTAAACCCCCTCAGTGCAGACACCCCCCCCCCGTAGTAGTGAAGAGTAGTAAAGACAGTAACCCCCCCAGTGCAGACACCCCCCAGTAGTACAGACAGTAACCCCCCCTCAGTGCAGACACCCCCCTAGTAGTAAAGACAGTAACCCCCCTCAGTGCAGACACCCCCCAGTAGTAAAGACAGTAAACCCCCTCAGTGCAGACACCCCCCCCCCGTAGTAGTAAAGAGTAGTAAAGACAGTAAACCCCCCCCCCAGTGCAGACACCCCCCAGTAGTACAGACAGTAACCCCCCCTCAGTGCAGACACCCCCCTATTAGTAAAGACAGTAACCCCCCTCAGTGCAGACACCCCTCCAGTAGCACAGACAGTAACCCCTCAGTGCAGACACCCCCCCAGTAGTAAAGACAGTAACCCCTCAGTGCAGACCCCTCATCAGTATGACTGCCAGTCCCCCTTACAGACCTCAGACGGCGGCTTGTGTGTCCCTCGAGCACGGGCTCCTCCTCCTCTGTGGGTGTAAACAGAGAGGAGGGCTGCCGCCGGCCGCGGTTCCGGAGCTAGGCCAAAGCCGTGGCCTTTCCTAATGCTATGGCCGCAGCAGCAATACGCGGATCGCATAGTGTGCCGATCTGAAGGGGGTGACCCATTGCACCACTATAAAACAGTGATATCAAAACCGATCCAATCATACAGTTTGCAGTGTACATAGATTTGCAATAAAATGGGATAAAGGAATTATCCTGAACTTTGTTTTATCCCATGGTTACCGTGAAATTTTGTGAATGAATCAATGCAGTGCATGTTATCTCAGCTTGCAAAGCTTGGATTTACTGAATTCATTTACCAAAATGTTTAATATTGCAGAATATACAGCCTCATGCTACATATCTAAGCTCAATTTCATGCTGAATAACCAAAGATTATTAATATATCTTACATTTAAATCTATTTTTAGAAGTTTACTCCAAAAGAATTTTATTAAAATAAATTATATATCAGATTTTTTTTAAATTTTGTTTTAAAAAATTTAATTTGTATCCACCCTGGTACAGAGCCTTTGGTGTCACTCTGCACATGCTCAGTTTGGTGTGTATTGCTGGAGTTTTTTCTTTGCTTGGGGAGGGTGCATGTGATATTGTCCAGACAGAGGGTCATGCAGCCTCATCAGAGCAGACTGAAAATTCTTCCTACAAGCCTTAACTACTTGCCGACCGCCGGGCACGCGCGCTCGTTCGTTACAGAGCGAGGAACGGGAGCTATGTGTGTAAACACATAGCTCTCGTTCCTGTCAGCGGGGGAAACGCTGATCTTCTGTTCATACAATGTATGAACAGAAGATCAGTGATTTCCCCTAGTGAGCCCACCCCCCTATACAGTTAGAACACACCCAGGAACACACTTAACCCCTTCCCTGCCCCCTAGTGTTAACCCCTTCACTGCCAATGGCATTTTTACAGTAATCCAATGCATTGATCGCTATAAAAATGCCAATGGTCCCAAAAATGTGTCAAAAGTGTCCGATGTGTCCGCCATAATATCGCAGTACCGAAAAAAAACGCTGATCGCCGCCATAACTAGTAAAAAAAAAATATATTAATAAAAATGCCATAAAACTACCCCCTTTTTTGTAAATGCTATAAATTTTGCGCAAACCAATCAATAAACTCTAATGCGATTTTTTTTACGAAAAATATGTAGAAGAATACGTATCGGCCTAAACTGAGGAAAAAAAACGTTTTTTTATATCTTTTTTGGGGATATTTATTATAGCAAAATGTAAAAAATATTGAATTTTTTTCAAAATAGTCGCTCTATCTTTGTTTATAGCGCAGAAGATAAAAACCGCAGAGATGACCAAATACCACCAAAAGATCTATTTGTGGGAAAAAAAGGACGCCAATTTTGTTTAGGAGCCACATCGCCCGACCGCGCAATTGTCAGTTAAAGCGACGCAGTGCCGAATCACAAAAAGTGCTCTGGTCTTTAACCAGCAATATGGTCCGGGGGTTAAGTGGTTAACCAGACAATGATGGAAGTCACAAGACTGCTATATACTACTGATGAGAAAAGGTATTTAGCAGTGTATATTTCAATGTTCTGTGTGCTGTGAGAGACCAGATATAGTGAATTCAGGGTCCTGGATTTAGCAATATTTTTTTTTTTTAACAGAGAAAAATTTAGCAATAGTTTAAATGGTATATCAAGTCGAAAACTTTTATTTTATTTGTTAACTGGCCTTTAAGGATGAGCTCCGGCGTGTTCGCACAGTCCACGTGCAGAGCCTGCCAGGAAGTTGGCACTGCGCTGCGCCAATCACAGGCAGGGAGACATTGGGGGTTATTTACGAAAGGCAAATCCACTTTGTACTCCAAGTGCAAGCTACAAGTGCAAAATACACTTGAAAGTGCAGTCGCTGTAGATCTGAGGGGGACATGCAAGGAAAATAAAAAACAGCATTTTAGCTTGCATGTGATTGGATGATAAAGTCAGCAGAGCTTCCCCTCATTTCAGATCTGACCCGCAGGTTTACAGTGACTGCATTTCCAAATGCACTTTCAGTGGATTTGCCTTTTCGTAAATAACTCCCATTGTCTAGATGCAGAGATGGGGAAAAGTCTCACTGCCTGTGATTAGCGCAGCGCGGTGCCGACTTCCTGGTCGGGCTCTGCACGTGGACTGTGCGAACACGCCGGAGCTCTTCCTTAGGCCCCTTTCACATGGGGAAGTGGAGGTGCGGTGACGGTATAGCGGCACAATTTTTAGCGCCGCTATACTGTCGTATTTACCGCGATATTCGACCGCTAGAGGCGCATTGCGGGCGGTATTACCGTGGTTTCCACACTGATTTCAATGGGAAGGAGCGGTATAGGAGCGGTAAACACCCCGCTCCGATACCGCTCCAAAAATGCGGCTAGCAGGACTTTTGGAGCGATCCTGCTAGCGCACCGCTTCAGTGTGAAAGCCTTCGGGCTTTCACATTGAAGCCTGCAGGGCACGATTTTTTCAGGCGGTATAGCAGCGCTATTTTTAGTGCTGAACAGCCTGAAAAACGTGTCAGTGTGAAAGGGGTCTTACTGGCCATACATGGAGTGGATATCCACCAGTTCCTAATAAACCAAATGTTTAAACCATGGGTGGCCATGTCAGCACCCTCCTGCTTGACATCCTTCAAACTGAGCTGGGCAGAAGTCTGTGGGCTGCATCCAATTAAATAAGGATGCCGTTCAGGTATTATGACAGCCGTAGGTGCCAGCTGTCAGAATACAAAATCTGGCAGTGGAGATTGATCCATTTATGCTTTTTAGGGTGGATGGGGGAAAAAAATGTATCTAAAGATTTCTCTTGTCCAAATGGCAGGGCTAAATGAGCAAAATCTTACAGTGTCTTTAGTTTTGGATGGAGTAGGGAAGGATCAAACCCCTGATCTGTTTTCACTGCTATCTGGGGCTCCATTGGAAACTAAAGCTGACCATACACTGTGCAATTTTCAGCAGGTTCCCAATCAAAAACTTGCTTTGCAGGAGGCCCCGTTGGCCTCCTAGTTCTCAACATCCTTTAATTGAAAAACTGAAGGAGTCGGGTGGCAGATTTACAGCCAAACTGTGGATGCATCCAAACAATGCAGCTACTTTCAGTATTCTAACAGCCACTACTGGCAGCTGTTAGAATACAATTCCCCAGCAGAGGGGATTTGTTCATAAATGCTGTATTGTGTGGATGTAGGAATGCATTTGATTTTTCTTTTTACTGTTCAGGCTGAAAAAAAAAAAAAAAAAACCTCAGTGTGGCTACCTATCTGTAACAGCTCAGGTGAACGAGAGTGAACCACAACTGCGGATAGCAAGGATTTCAATACACTTGCCTAAGTTATGTGAGATTTTAGTACTGAGCCCCAGGCGTCACTCCACACAAACAGGAGTTTGGGGTGTTCCCTACATCATCTCACTCTCATATAAAGAAAGGTGTTGAGCTACTAAGGTTGGACGCATTACAACATGCGACCAGAGCTTAGCATTTCAAATTATAGCATACATTTAAAGATTCCAATGCACTTCTATATGCAAGTGATTATCAGTTAACCACTTAAGGACCCCTTCACACCGATATACGTCGGCAGAATGGCACGGCTGGGCACATCCACGTACCTGTACGTGGCCCTTTAAGCCCAGCCGTGGGGTCGCGGGCGCGCGACCCAGTCCGAAGTTTCGGGACCGCGGGACTCGCGGACCTGATCGCCGCTGAAGTCCGGCGATCGGTCACCAGAGCTGAAGAACGGGGAGAGCTGTGTGTAAACATGGCTTCCCCATTCTTCACTGTGGCGCCGTCATTGATTGTGTGTTCCCTTATATAGGGAATTGCAATCAATGACGTCACACCTACAGCCACACCCCCCCTACAGTTAGTAACACAAATGAGGTCACACATAACCCCTTCAGCGCCCCCTTGTGGTTACTCCCAAACTGCAATTGTCATTTTCACAATAAACAATGTATTTTAAATGCATTTTTTTGCTGTGAAAATGACAATGGTCCCAAAAATGTGTCAAAATTCGATGTGTCACAGTCACAAAAAAAAAAAAAGAAAGAAGAAGAATCGCTGAACGCCGCCATTAGTAGTAAAAAAATAATAATTATTGAAAATGCAATTAAACCATCCCCTATTTTGTAAACGCTATCAATTTTGCGCAAACCAACCAATAAACGCTTATTGTGATTTTTTTTTTACCAAAAATAGGTAGAAGAATACGTATCGGCCTAAACTGAAGAAAAAAAACGTTTTTTTATATATGTTTGGGGGATATTTATTATATTATATTTGGGAGCCACGTCGCACGACCGCGCAATTGTCTGTTAAAGCGACGCAGTGCCGAAAACCTGGCCGGGTCCTTTAGCTGCCTAAAGGTCCAGGTCTTAAGTGGTTAAACATACAGCAGTGTATTAGGCCACTAAGGGTGCAGGTATGCACCCTTAGCATTGAAAAGTTTAAAGCAAACATGTTCAGTAGCTTAGGGCATGGGCCCTTTAACAAGTAAGAACTTATGTCAGGCACGTAGCATATGAAAATACCGTATGCAATAGCAGTTTACTTTAAAGAGACAACTTTAGCGTAGACGAATTGGAAGTGTATGTCCCTTTAAGATATTCTACAGCAACAGCCAACAGGCACAACAGTCAGTCCCAGGCAGTATGTTAATAGTTAGCAAGCCAGAGTTAAATACAGATCTTCATAACGGCAATAAGTAAACAGGTAATTCTAAAGGAGTAGTTGTTACCTATCCGTTGTGCAGGGGATGAGTGTTTTTCCAGAGTATTACAGCAGCAATGGGATTCTTCTATGGAAGGTGTCAGCAAGGAAGAACTCTTAGGTTGTCCGCAGCGATGGCAGCCTGGACATAGTGAAGGTCCTTGCTAGCTGGCCATAATGTTGCTGTGTGGCTTCATTCAGTATGCGGACTGTTGGTACCGGGGCGGACTGACAACGCATGGGGCCCCCGGGCAATAGAAGCTTATGGGGCCCCCTGACTTACAGATGGCCACCACACCAGGAGGCAGTGCAGAGGCAGGGCAGCTAAAATCTAAGTATTTTCATATCAAAAGCATGTCCGTATCGGACATATCAGGGACAGATGTAAAAAACACAGATTTTTACATACTGTCCCTGGTTTTACTGAGCCTGGCAACCCTGATGGGGCCCCCTAGTGGCATGGGGCCCTCGGACAGTGCCCTAATGCTAGAATGGTCAGTCCGCCACTGGTTGGTACCTTCATTGTAGCATGGCCGACAATAATAGAACAAAGTTTCTATTGATTGGGAATGCCTTTATAGGCAGGTAACAGGTGTAGTGTATCAGCACGGAATCCAGCGCAGCTGTGAAGAGTGGCGCACTTCCGCGTTCCAAGCTGGAACGCATGCGGCGCCGGGCGATGATGTCATTGCGCGGTCGCCATAATGTGTTCCAGCGTGGAATGCATTACGGCGCTAGGAGCGCCTATTACACTATCACACAGGAAGTGAGAAAAAAAATGCAACAGAGACAGCAATAAAAGTCTGACAAGGGATTTAGCCTTCCCCTACACTACTAAGAAAAAAGATGTGCTTTTATATCTGTGACGGGAGGGCCCATGGAAAAGGTTGGGAAACCCTTTTTTCGGCTCTCCATGCACCTCCTATGTCTAAGTTACCCTGAGTCCATTAGGGGCCCAGGGTGACTGAGAAAATATGATTTGGGATTACTTAAAATATTTAGCCACAATACCTCCCAGGATATATGTAAAGACTATTTTTGGTTTGTTTGATTCTGAACTCAACGTGTTAGTTGAGAGAGCTGATCACATTGGCCTCTGTACAATGTAGGAGACAGGCTGACTCCTAGTGGAGCTCCTGCTATTGTGAGAAGGTGTCCTGTGTTGATACTTATGTTGATGTATAATCTACTGTGTGATGCTTAGTGACAACAGGTCTGACCTGTAGTGAAATCCTGATTAATCACAGCAATGGCCAGGTGGGCATGGAGTCACATCGGCTGCTTTAAGGGATTAGTTAATTAGCTCATGTTAATTTATGTTTCTAGTTAAAGGTGTATTGCTAGCGTTATACGAGCGGGGGGGGGGGGGGCTCTTCTTCAACTATACATAAGACTGTATTCTTGTTCTAATAAACAGTTCATTGTGAGCAACCAAACGAGTATTGTCTTGTTTTGTGGTTGTTAGCGATTGGAATATTTGATATTTATATTCAGACTGGAAGGAAGCGGTATATGACGGAAGCACTCAAGCGGAGTGTGGGACGTTTTGTTACAATATCTATTTGTGTTGCTTTAAGAACATTCCCCTTACTCCCTCGCTGGAGAAAGCATTGTCACCATAACAGAAAGTAAGCGGAATCTCTCTAATAGAGCCAAAGATAGCAGTACAAACCTAACAGGGGTTCTAACCCTTTCCTACTCATCACAAGACATCACCCCTTCATTCCTCTCTTGACAGGTTTCCTTTAATCCATCACACTGGATTGTATCAGTGAACATTCTGGCTATGAATTATATATCAGGCTTGTCTAGAAGACTATTTATAAGATTGTCAGACTACATAGATCACATATGTGTACATTGGTTAAGCGTTAATTGGACACAATAATGATTGAGTAAACCAAAGAAGGTTTTTCACTAAACAGACCCCCCGGCAATCTCTCCCAGATAATTGTGACCCTACTGGATTTCCTGAGGATAATGCTGCTGAATAAACGACGTATGTGTGACATTGCTATGTAGTCCTGATCCTTTTCCAGAAAAACAGAAGGAATGCTTATTGTGTATCCACAAATACTTTATTAGCATTGTACTGCACAATGCCTCGTATCCTCGATTAGTGTTAACCGTCTTAACCACTTCAGCCCTGGACCATATTGCTGGTCAAAGACCAGGCCACTTTTTGCGATTCGGCACTGCGTCGCTTTAACTGGCAATTGCACGGTCGTGCGACGTGGCTCCCAAACAAAATTGGCATCCTTTTTTTCCCACAAATAGAGCTTTCTTTTGGGGGTATTTGATCACCTCTGCGATTTTTAGTTTTTACGCTATAAACAAAAATAGAGCGACAATTTTGGAAAAAAATTCAATATTTTAAACTTTTTGCTATAATAAATATCCCCCCCGAAAAAAAAAAAATATATATATATATATATATATATATATATATATATATATATATATATATATATAATTATATTATATATATATATATAAAAAATCTTCAGTTTAGGCCGATACATATTCTTCTACATATTTTTCGTAAAAAAAAAAAAAAAAATCGCAACAAGCGTTTTTTGATTGGTTTGCGCAAAAGTTATAGCGTCTACAAAATAGGGCATAGTTTTATGGCATTTTTATTAATATTTTTTTTTACTAGTAATGGCTGCGATTAGCGATTTTTTATCGGTACTGTGACATTATGTCAGACACTTTTGACACATTTTTGGGACCATTGGCATTTTTATAGCGATCAGTGCTATAAAAATGCATTGATTACTATAAAAATGCCACTGGCAGGGAAGGGGTTAACACTAAGGGGCGAGGAAGGGGTTAAGTATGTTCCCTGGGTGTGTTCTAACTGAAGGGGGGGGTGGACTGACTTGGGGAAATGACTGATCGCTGTTCATACATTGTATGAACAGACAATCAGGCATTTCTCCCCTGACAGGACCGAGAGCTGTGTGTTTACACACACAGCTCCCGGTTCTCGCTCTGTAACGAGCGATCACGGGTGCCCGGCGTTGATCGCATCCGCTGGGCACGCGCGTCAGGGGCGTGCGGGTGGTGCGCGCGTGCCCCTATTGGCTGCTTGGCGAGATGACGTAGATATATGTGACATTTCGCTCAGCAGAGCCGACCTGCCGCCGTAAAACTGCGGCGGCTGGTCGGCAAGCGGTTAAATTGCGGATAATTACAAAGAAAAACACAATGCAGACATCTAGAGTTGTGCTTAAAAGTTTGCATACCCTGGTAGAAATTGTGGCATTAATATTGAAAATATGACTGATCATGCCAAAAAAAACAAAAAAAAACCCACGGTCTGTTATTTAAGGATAAAGCCATGGATCCTTTTTAAATCATTATGGTAACAAAAATCACCTAAATTGTCCTGATAAAAAGTTTACATACCCTGAAATGTTTGGCCTTGGTACAGACACAGAAGGTGGCACACAAAGGTTAAAATGGCTATTAAAAGGGTTAATTTCCCACATTTGTGGCTTTTTAAAAATCACAATTAGTGTCTAAATAGTCAATGAGTTTGTTAGCTATCACTTGGAAGCACTAAGCAGGCTAGACACAAGACATGGGGAGATATAAAAGAACAGTCAAAAGACCTGTGTAACGAAATCTTGGGGAAATTACTAGGGAAAAGATTAAAGGGAATTATATCCCACTATTATAAATCAAGATCCCAAGTGACGAGAACATGGAAAATGTAAAATTATAAGATAAGATATATGAATGTATAGATATTAAATTTTATATACATTTTACAAATATATATAACAAGAGATTGAAAACAAAAGACCTGCGTAACAAGCTAATGAAACGTTATAAAAAGATATCCAAAGCCTTGAATATGCCAGTCAGTACTATTTAATCACTAGTTAAGAAGTGGAAAATTTGGGTCTCTTTTGATACCAAGCCCACGGGAGTCACTCCACTTCCAATCCCCCCCGCTGCCTTCTGGGAAACACACTGGTCCCAGGAGACAGTGGGGACCACTGAGAACGTGCCACGCTACTCGTGCATGCGCAGTAGGGAACTGGGCAGTGTAATCGTGGGCACCCTGGACAGGCAAGTGTCCATTTATTAAAAGTCAGCAGCTGAAGTATTTGTAGCTGCTGGCTTTTAACATTTTTTTTTCCGCGGGACCTCCGCTTTAAGGCTGGGTTCACACCTATGCGAATTGAGCCATGAATAAGCACTGATCGAGTGCGAAACGCGTCGGCTGTTCCTTGTTTCCACTGCTGTGACCCTATTTTTGTACATGCTGTCTATTGAATAAAAGACCACCCATCAGGTTTTGGAGTGCGGCTATCCATTTTTCTTTGTCTTCATTATGCGAATTGGTTGCGGTTTCAACCGCATCCAAAACGCAGAACATTTCTAAAGACATTGTTTTCAATGAGGCTGGTTCACATATGTGCGATTCATTCGCACTGCGTTTTGCCGGAAATCCGTATGCGTTGTGGAGGCCTTGCGGTGCGGCTCAGGTGCGAATTCAGTCCCATTATCTTCTATGGGTACGCAGCTGATTCGCAGATGTGTTCATTTCTCTTCAGGAATTTCTCTCATTCAGCTCAATACATTTCTCCCCCACTCTCCTCTCACTCAGAACTTCCCCCAGGTCTCCAAATTCGCAGCAAAAACGGAGCTAATCTGCTGAACACTTCCCTTATCTTTGCAGAGACATTACAGAGCTGAAATTCACACCACACAAGTGTGAACCCAGCCTAAAGGAGCGCAATTCAATGATACTTGAACAAAACCGCTGCATGGTTGAGCTGTCAGAAGGAAGACTTTACTGCGCCAATGCCACAAAAAAATCTTTCTGGCAACCCGACCATGCAGCTCTTTTTTGTTCAAGTATCATCATATGGTGATCCCTAAAATTAACCACACTGTCTTTTTCCAGAGCAGCCTGTATTTCTCCTGAGGTTACCTGTGGATTTTTCTTTGTATCCCATGGCATACAGTTTCTGTGACTAAAATTATTCTTGATCTACCTAAAACTTGGCTTAGGAGATCCCCAAAATGTCCACTTCTTATTAGTTGATTGAACAGTACTGATTGGCATATTCAAGGCTTTGGATATTATTATTATTATTATACAGGATTTATATAGCACCAACATTTTACGCATCGCTTTACATCAGGGAAGACAGTACATTCACAATACAAATCAATACAGGAGGGATCAGAGGGCCCTGCTCGTAAGAGCTTACAATCTAGAAGGGAGGGTCAAGTAGAACAAAGGGTAGTTAGCTGTGTTTCATTGCCTTGTTACGCAGGTCTTTTGACTGTTCTTTTCTGCCTCCTCATGGCTCAGTGTCTAGCCTGCTTTTTTTTTGATGTCACAATGTAGAGTATAAGATTTCCTATCATCTGTGTCCAGTCTTGCCACACAGAGTTAATCCAGCGCTGAGTAATCCTCTTTTAATGTTCAGTGAGAATTAACAGAATTCCAGATAAAAACTTGCCAAATTCTAAAGTTCGTTTTCTCTCTTCTTGCTTTCAGTGACAGGTTATTTACATATCTAGCTTGGACATGTTTATCATATGTTATGTTAATCATAACATGAGGTGAGGTGAGTCACAGTATAAAAAGTGAGAAATCCACCCCTCCCCCACAACACATCCTGGTAATATACAATGAACTTTGGATCACCTCATGTTATGATAAACATAACATATGATAAACATGTCCAAGCTAGATATGTAAATAACCTGTCACTCAAAGCAAGAAGAGAGAAAACGGACTGTATAATTTGGCAAGTTGTTATCTGGAATTCTGTTAATTCTCACTGAACATTAAAAGAGGATTACTCAGATCTGGATTCTCTGTGTGGCAAGACTGGGCACAGATAATAGGAAATCTTATACTCTACATTGTGACATCCACTTTTACAGTTTTTGGCATGATCAGTCATATTTTCAATATTAATTTCACAATTTCTGCCAGGCTATGCAAACTTTTGATCACAACGGTACTTTCACTATCCTTCCAACAAGACAAGAAACTAGGGTTGTCCCGATACCACTTTTTTAGGACCGAGTACAAGTACCGATACTTTTTTCCCCAAATGCAGCCATGTCCCCCACATATGCAGCCATGTCCCCCACATATTGCAGCCATGTCCCCCACATATTGCAGCCATGTCCCCCCTGCCATGTCCCTCCAGCCATGTCCCTCCATCCATCTATCCATGTCCCCGCAGCCATTTCCCCCATACCTGGCAGCAGCTGCCGTCGCAGCCGCCCGGGGAACATCACAGCTTTCATTTGAATAGCTGTTTTCCCGGCCGCATATAGACACTCCCCCTTGCTCGTAATTGGACAGATTACGATCACCCATCCAATCCCGAGCAAGGGGGAGTGTCTGTCTATACGCGGCGGGAACACTACAGCTATTCAAATGAAAGCTGTGATGTTCCCGCGCACTTTAAACATGCGGCGGCGGCGGCTTTCGTTGTAGCGGCGGCGGCAGCAGCGACAGCGGGTACGGTAATGGCGGGTGCGACGGCGGGGGGGCAAAGTATTCTATTTTGGTATCGGGGGTATTTGCGGGAGTACAAGTACTCCCGTAAATACTCGGTATCGGTCCCGATACCGGTAACGGGACAACCCCTACAAGAAACCACCGCTCTAGGCAATTATCCCATGATTGCAACTCCTGCTAATCAAGGCACAGGCACTGCATGTAGCATAAAAGAACCAAGAAAAAGCTGGACTGCCGCACTCCAATGCAACACCTTTGTTGAAGTCAGATAAAATCCAAGCAGTCACATAGGTATGGGACAAGTAACTAACGCGTTTCACGCCACTGATGGATGCTTAATCATAGCCAAATGTGAATCAGGTTGTTCCCCCGTATATGTAGGAGTGATCTCTCCTTTAACAAGGTAATTAATTGGAAAGGCCCACCTACATACACGGTATCCATAACATAATGCAGAACATCTGAGGCGGTATCAGTATATATTGTGGTATGACACAGAATGAAATAAAGTGACATGAAATGACAATTGTTCAAATAACTATTTGTCCAAAAATTGCCAAAACAATCATAAAAAAACTCCCTATGAAATGAAACGATTATAAAAACAACATGGAACCAACTAATAATAATAATATTATTAAATTATCAAAAACCTTGTGTAAAACACTGTCACAAAAGATAGAACCTCCACAAAATACCAAAATAAAAATATAGGAAGCCCAGACAACTAAAAAAGGGGAAGGAAAATACTGTCCAGCACACTACACTACATTATGGAATACCCAAAGGTTGTAAAGCATGCACACATTGAAAATGTGGATGAATGACATGGAGTGTGTCCTCAGCAAAATTATACTGGAACACATTAAATTGAATTAGACCAAGAAATAGAATCTAAATAAAAGTTACTGTCAGAGTCGCAATCAGAAGACCCTCAAACGCCACGCTCAAAATAATCTACACTGGAAAACAAAAGATGAAGGGGAGGTGACTCCTACATATACGGGGGAAAAACCTGATTCACATCTAACTATGATTAAGCACCCATCTGTGGCATGAAACGCGTTAGCTCTGATCCTGTACCTATGTGACTGCTCGGATTTTATCTGACTTTGGAGTGTGGTCGTCCAGCTTTTTTTCGGTTCTTCTATGCTACTTGCACTGTCCTCGGTTCTTCTATGCTACTTGCACTGTCCTCGGTTCTTCTATGCTACTTGCACTGTCCTCTTCTAGGTACAGTTTCACAGAGCTTTTACTAAATTAAAAAATGTCTATGGATCAAAGTTTACTCCCCCCCCCCTGCATATCACCCAATGAAGACCTCTTGAAATAGTGAAAACTCTTCAAGACTTATTATATATCAGCTTAACCAATCAACATTTTAGAGCAAGGGTCTCAAACTTTCTAAATTACATAGTGCTGGTGGTCAGTAGGAGGAGAAACAGCGACCCGCCCCTGGTGTGGGCATGTGGGAGAAACAGCGACCGCCGCTGGTGTGGGCGGGTGGGAGAAACAGCGACCCGCCCCTGGTGTGGGCGGGTGGGAGAAACAGCGACACGCCCCTGGTGTGGGCGGGTGGGAGAAACAGCGACACGCCCCTGGTGTGGGCGGGTGGGAGAAACAGCGACACGCCCCTGGTGTGGGCGGGTGGGAGAAACAGCGCCAGCATGGGGATTCCTTTGTCCACTTCTATCAAGAGGTCAGGGGAGGAACAACCCCCCTTACAGCAATGGCGAGTGGGAGGAATGCCCCCCGCCCATAGCCAAGGCTAGTGGGAGGAATACGCCCCTTTACAGTCCTGGCCAGTGGGAAGAATACCCCCCTTTACAGCTGTGGCAAGTGGAAGGAATACCCCCCCCCCCCTTTACAGCTGTGGCAAGTGGGAGGAATGCCCTCCCTTTACAGCCGTGGCCAGTGGGAGGAATGCCCCCCATGCTGAGGGCCATGTTAAAGTGGATGTAAACCCCCCAAAAAAATATATTTTTGATGTCACAATGTAGAGAATAAGATTTCCTATCATCTGTGCCCAGTCTTGCCACACAGAGTTAATCCAGATCTGAGCAAATATCTTTTTATTGTTCAGGGAAATAAAACAGACTTCCAGATAAAAACCAAAGTCCTTGCTTGAGTGACAGGTTATTTACATATCTCATGCACTGCTTGCAGACATACACAGCTTCTGTAAAAAGTGCTCAATTCACATCCCCCTCCCCTCTTCCCTCCAGCTCTATGTATATTCTGATGGCTGTTGCATTTTCTCATGGCACTGAACTGTGACTCACCCCATATTTTGAAAACATTTAATCAAAACACAGGGGATTGGATGCGAATTGTGCACGTTTTTCCAGAAGCAAGGACTTTGGTTTTTATCTGGAAGTCTGTTGTATTTCACTGAACAATATAAGAGGATTGCTCAGAGCTGGATTAACTCTGTGTGGCAAGATTGGGCACAGATGATAGGAAATCTTATTCTCTGTGTTTCTCAGTGTTTTTCAACTCCAGTCCTCAAGGCACACCAACAGGTCTGTTTTCAGGCTTTCCATTATTTTGCACAGGTGATTTGATCAGTTTCACTGCCTGAGGCTGGCCATACATGTTCAATTTTCTTGTACAATTTTCTTTTAGATTTACCAAAAACCATATAATATGAGGTCAAACTAAACAACACTTTCAATTGTATGCAATCAGGCAGGCCCTTGCACTACATAGTTGAAGGTAAATCTAAAGAAAATTGTACAGAAAATTGTATTATGTATGGCCAGCCTTAGTAATCACCACAGCCATTTCATCTGAGGGAAATCCTGAAAACTTGACCTGTTGGTGTGCCTTGAGGACTGGAGTTGAAAAACACTGCTCTACATAGTGACATTTAACTTCCTGCTGGGTAGTTAGAGGGGAAAGAGGGTGAGGGAGAGCAGCAAAACTGCAGCTCAACCACCTATTTTTACCACCCACAGTGACCCGAGAA